>LPNX010338160.1:24858-47647 GCA_001517045.1 Pseudotsuga menziesii | reverse complement strand
ATACATAAAAAGTAATTATAAATTATTAAAAATACATTAATTTATTTTGTGATTGGTGCATTATTCAGATTTGACAATTTTCCTCTAGTGTGCAAATTAATTATTGTGCAAATTAAAAATAAGGAAAAAAATCTCAAACTTTCCACGTTACTAGTAACATCATTACATTGATAAATAAAATATCAGTTAATTTATTGTTGATGTGGTGTACAAGTACAAACAAGCTGGTGGAAGCTGACGGTGCGAAGCATGCAGTATGTAGATGGCTACATAAGCGATGGGATGCATGCATGATAGCTTTCGTTTGAGGAAAAGAGACCAGTCGGGTCTTGAGAAACAGGTTGAGTCACTGTACCTACACAAGTAAACAAAAGTTAGTATACATACTCAGAATTATAAATGATTGCAATGCCTATTTTATATGCTAGCTCAGGTTATATTATTTGTGAATAGAAGAAGCAGCGGGAATCCTATTTTACAAGGCAAGTTTTGTGATATTATAATACCTATTCATAGTTTGAATGAGTGCTACCATACTCCAAGGAGTGGAGTATCCCATGCCAGACCGCCAATGACACTACAATATATCCTTGCTCGTAGATCTTGCAGATTGTCTATTTAGTGAGACTCCTTGGTGGAAGATCTTACAGAGTAGAGTATTGTATTGCAGATAATTGAACTAATGAGACTCTTTTGTTTGGAGATACCGTATGGACTTACTAACAACCCACACTAATATTGTGAATTTGAAAAATGTGCACAAAGATAGGATCAAATATATGCATAGCCAAAGACCCATAAAAAAATCTTAATAAATATGCAATAAATATTAGAGATAAGGTAATAAATATGCAATTTTTGCAAATCATTGCAAATTTCATGGGCTGTGCACATCGAAATATGTGCATATTACATGAGGATACGCACATAGAGATATCAGATATCTGTATAGTTTTAGTATTGTGCAGTATTGCATATCTCCGACCTTACCAATATCGTATCCTGCATCAACAAATATTGGAATTTTTTTAATCTTCCAACCGCAAGTAATAAATGTATCCCCTACTTACAAACATTTTTTTGAATTTTCTTTCAATATGCAAAGCAACAAGCAAATATACAACATCTCTTTGAATTTCCTTGAATATGCAAGGTCCAACCGACCGAAGATCATATCTGTTAGCAATAAATGTTAATCGTATCTATTAGAATTTTCTTGAATTTGTATTTTTTTGGGGATGTGTGTAGCATTTATTTTCATTTTTCCCACCGAAGATTGTATCTTGTCATCTGCAATCTACTGAAGATCATATCTTTCAACAATAAATGATGGAAATTTCTTGAATTTGTAAATTTTGTTTTTTGGTGTGTTGCTTTTTGCATATAAAGCAATGGTTTATATATAAGTATATAAGAGATTTATATATAAGTATATAAGAGACACATTTGTATTTTTATTATTGTTTATTATTTTAATATAATAAAGATTTTTGAATGTGTGGTACATTTATTTTCATATCTTACAACAATTTATGAGTACATACTTAGCAAATTTAAGTTTTTTTTATTTTATATTTAATTTTAATTATTTTGATGTCACCAAAGAAAAATGGTCAATTTGAGTAGCTAGCAAATTAGAAAATAAGTTAATCTAAATTTAAATATATAATTCCTTTATTTTATTTTAAAAAATTGATTTAAAAAGGAAATTTCAAGAACTTTGGTTAACACAATGGTTAATATGGTTAATATTAAAGTAGTTTGTATTGCTGAATTATATCTGAGAAACTATCAGACAAAGCTGGTTTTTTTTAAATATTTGATGTCAAATCTATTAATATATTACATTAAATGCATTAAATGAATGATTGTTTAACTTGTTACATATATTAAATGAATGACGATGGCCAGACTTCTTTGAAATAGAATTCTTTCTATAAGCAGTACCAATTGAACTGGCATTAGAATTTGAAGTATTACCTTTTGGGTCACCAGTTGAAATAGAATTCTTTCTATAATCAGTAGCAATTGAACTGGTATTAGAATTTGAAGTATTACCAGCATCAATTCCAGGATCAAAATGGATTAGCATCATGTTATCCCAAGAAGTAATCCTCAATCCGTCTAAGTGTTTCAAAGATTAAGTCAAGGCAAGCTAGCTTAACACGAATCGGAGTTCAGAGTTAGTCTTTATTTGAGTAAGGACGACTCCGAACTCACCAACATGGCATGGCAAGGCAAGGCTAAGCCTCAACTCAGAGTATAACTCCTTCCCCTCATTTTTCTGGAAATTCCTAGAGCTGAATAATTGTTTAACTTGTCACATATATATTAAATGAATGACCATGGCCAGACTATACGTGGCAAGTTTTTATTTTTTTCTCAATTTCATATTTTTAATTATTTTTATAATTTAATTAATATTTTGCATGCGATTAAATGACTGACTTAATTGCAGGTTAACTACATTGATTTCCGTCAAGGAAGCTTTCTAGATACGGTGGTAAAGGAAGATGAAGGTGCTAGAAGGAGAGAAGTTACAAACAGTGAAGGTTATCAATCATTTTTCGCTGTGAAGCAAGAGAGTTTTATTAGCTGTTTACTTTGGGTGTGAAGCTGGAGTAACAAGAACCGTAACGAGAACCACTTTGATTCTGAAGGGTGAAGGGTCTGAAGAAGGAGTGACAAGCGTGACTTTGATTATGAAGCAAACTTGACTTTGATTGTGAAGCAAGCCTGGGATCGACTCAGTTCTGCGCTAAAGGTATGTAAAAAGAAACCATTTATTATTTTCTGCAAACTAATAATAGTGTTATGTCTATGATTGTTATTATTTTCTTTAAATTTACATAATTTTTTTATTTCTAGAGATTCTTGAAAAGAAGCCAAAATATTGATGAGAGAGGATACTAATTGGAATTGGAAATCAAATTTTGAATAAGTGATTACCTACCACGCCTGTAACTAGAATTTTCTTGTCCCTGTATGTGTCAAGGAACATGTCAATGGTGTCCCATAATGCTTTAAATTAAACTAAAAGATGGAAAGACTACTAATTCAATAAACAGAGTAACATTATTAGGAGGACAAAAGGACTACTCAGTCTATACAGTCAACTTATGTTGTATATTCAAGAGGAGAGATTGACATCTTTTTCACGGTAAACAAATTCGCTGCATGATTAAACAACTACTTATTTGTGAAACGACAGAGCAATCCCTTCATTCAGAACCAAACCTGTTTGGGTTTTCCCATGGTAATAGCTTATAATTACATCACATATACAAAGCCAGACTCGTGTCGTAAAAGCTTATAAATTTTACATCACATACAAAGCTTTTCTCAGGTAATACCAACTTTGAAATTGGCCAAGCTTCTAAACCCAATAATGCTTCGTAAACCACCATTTTCTCATTCAATCTCTCCGATGGCTTTCACTCAATTAGAGATTTAAAACCCTTTTGAATGATATTTATTAGATATGGTTTACAAATTAAGTGTAAATGATATATATTATATGTGGACTGTGAAAACGTGTTTACTTCATATACCTACCTCTGGATTATCAGTTACAGTCGTCCACTGGATTACATGATTGGCAAACCTTGCTCAAGACCAGGCAACAGTCTACTTGACTAGACCACAACATTAGTACTTATAATAAATAGAGAATGTATTAGTGAATGAAGTGTGAATCTAGTCGTAATGAAGCACGGCATGATCACACCCCATTAAACAAGAATAGTGCAGGTCAATTTGGATCTGGTGGTGTATTGCTTAGGAATTTGAGGTTTGGAAAAAACTAAAACGCGTTATTCAGACAATCAATTGGACGGTCGACAAGAAGGTATCTATGACAGCATGGGCCATCTTTATTTTTATGGATTTTAATGGAAAGGGTCACAGTGCTACTTGCCAAAAACGAATGGACATGCATGGCACTATTTCTTAGAAAGTAAGATGCTGAAACAGTATGCAGGGCCACTTGGGTTGGCCATTAGGTCTGGCCATGTGAGCACTAGACATAAATCAAATTCAATGAATGCATATGTCACGATACACTATTTTTTACGGTTGTATACTAAGCAGCTGCATAGTTTTGTTTATTTTTTTAACAACCTTGGAAACTTCTGTCACTGATATGAAAACCAGGGTTCTAAGCCAGTGTTTTTTTAAGTTTTGGAAACTTTAATTACCGATATAAAATAAAAAACCAGGGTTTCTAAGCCATTTTTTTTTACAATCTTGGAAACTTTAATTACCGATATAAAATCAAAATTAGGAATAGAAGCCATCTTTATGTAGGATGAAAGAACTAGCTGTCCAAGAACTACTCTGTTAAAGAAAACTTGAAAAATATAACTACTCTGTTAAAGAAAACTTGAATTATAATTCCTTACATTGAATTACGAAGCTCTAATATACCATTTTCAATCCCCGGCATTGAATTATGAACTACTAGAACTACCATTTTTCATTCATTCCCCCATTACCTGTAAGCCCGTCAAAGCATAAAATTCCATTCCCTGTAAGCCTGGCAAAGCGTAAAATGCCTTTCTTCACCCGCGAGCAGCTCGACCAAATCCCATAAATTCCATATTGAACACTGTTTTGATTGAATCCCATAAATTCCATATTGAACAATGTTGTGAGACACAACATAGCCATCTACTCCTTCCATCGTCGTGCCACTCTCTTGTATGCAAAGTCAAGCTTAGAATCACCCACCATTAATTTTGAAAGGCCACATGCCAGGTAGCATGGTGAACTGCTAACCACCACGTCTTTAAATGCTAAAATTCATGTCGGACCATGTGTATTAAGGTGCAAGGTGCTTGTGATAAAATAGCTACGCAACAAACAGTTGTTCCATGCATGCATTCCACCAGGTGCTTAGTTATCTACCTGCAGCAATCGTACAGTAATTTTCAAGAGATGTAGATAGCATAGGAATAAGAGGTGGCAAGAGATTGCAGGCCAAGAAGTAGCTGCAATTGGCAGCTAATGCTAACACCACTTTCACAATTCGTAGGAAGGGACACATCGCGGACATGCCTGCAAGCTGTAGACACAGGTTGACTGGTGGTGGCATTGCAGCTCATCATGGGCTCCTCCTCCTCCTCGTGGCTTGCATGGAAGGGTGTCGTGGTGTTTTATTATTATTTTATTAGTGATTATAAATTTAATTTAATATAGAAAGTATTAAACAAGTATACATATTACTTTGAGAAAAAAAATTAAATAAAAATTATGAAGTTATTTTAATATAAATATTTAAAAAAAATAAAAATAAATCATGAAATTAAATTGAAAATATTTCTTGCAATTTGTTATTATTTAAATAAGTTATTTAGAGAAATTGAAATTGACAAACTATGGCGGACCATGGTGATCAAATAGCATTTTTCCTTCTTATCAAAATATCTATGTTATTCCAAATCTTAATATCAAAGATTCTAGGAACTTGATTCCTAGTCATCCATCAATTATGTCACAAGAGAAGTATCAAGTTTCAATGAAAGGGCCTCCTTAGAAAGCCAATCAACTTTACAATTGAGCTCTTGAAAAAACGTAAGTGAAATTGGCCAATTGTAAAGATTCCAATGTCCTCTCAATTACGTGCATGAGGTGATTAAGACCGGTATTCTAAGAGGCAGGTATAAGCAGCTTTGCTTTGCCTTTAATTTGTACAGTATGTCATCCATTAAGATCTTATTATAAAATAACATTTAGAGATTACCGATTTGCATTTAATTTCTACAGTATGTCATTCATTAAGATCACTGTAATCATTAAGATCTTATGATAAAATCAGATTTAGAGATTACTGATTTGCATTTAATTTGTATAGTTTGTCATCCATTAAGATCTTATGATAAACCAGATTGCACAAATCTGCACACGCCCCGCAATGAAACAAAAGCGATCACTGCTAAGCTGTGTTCGTTCTATAGTGTAGCGATCACTGCATACATCAATTTCAAGTATTTGGTAAATCAAGGTTTGGTATTGTAATTTGTTAATAAAGAAATTAGAATAAAACTAGAATACATATGTGATTCTCTTTGCCTTTTATCGATCAATCCTATTCTATTATTCTATCATACCTTTCATAAACTATCCTATACGACATTATAATCCATTTTATCCTATACCTTATTACATTAATCCTTCCATCCTACATTTATTTCCTATTATATATTGTCCTATAGCTTCGCTAATTATGAAAATAACATTTCTGGTTAATTTTGTATCCTACCATTTACCCACCTGCCATTTTCATGTTTCCATATAACTCATGACTACATGGTCATATTGTCACCCATATGTCATTTCCACTTCTACATTAGAAGAACTCAATAATATTCAATAATGTAAAGAAATTGTCTCCTCTATTAATTGCGCTGAAATTGCAACTCAAAATTCCTGGGAATCAATACAAGGAATTACAAGGCATTACTTTAGGGTTGAAGTAACAATGTAGGCATTTGAATTTGGGACATTGAAAACTTAAACATGAGTTTGAGACATTACAAAAATTGAAGTATGTAGGGAAAATTTATGTTGAATGAAGGGTTTTAAAAGACTTGCGACCAAGATCCTGAACACGGTTAATAAAATACAAGGATTCAAATGAAGTCAGGCAACGAATTGAGATAATTCTATTAATAGAAGAAAAAATTTGAAAATTTCTTGAGAAACAGACCATATAAAATATAACACAGTAAAAAAGGGTTTTGGAAAAGAATATGGAAGTCAAGTTCAAACCCCATGGATTTTCCTTGCTAGGAGTACATGCATAATGTAATGAAATTTTTAAAAGAATATGGTTGCTTGAATTCTTTGGAAAATTTGAAGGGCACAATTTGGAGGTGAATAGAGAACTTTCTTAATCATTTGATGGGGAGTATGCATAGGTAGGAAATATCACTCTTAATATCTCTAAAAAATACTATCTTAGAAATAAATATATGGATTTAAAAGCAATGAATCCATATATTTTAAGGAATAGACAAAAGTTATACTGGGATGTAGGAGTTCCAAGGGTTTGGGTAAAGGATCCATGGAAATACCTTTCCTTTCTCATTCAAATATATGTTACTTGTGAAGGGAGATTTAGTTTGATTTTCCTCTACCTTATAATACTATTGATGCACCTCAAAAATAAAAACCATTGAATATGCCTTATTACTTGTTGAGTAGTTTAACCAAGATGTGCAAATCCATTCAAATACAAACTAAAAAAATTGAAAGTTCTCTATATCATCATGGCAGTATCAAAGTGGTAGTTGAGCATGAACTACTAAAACAAGGAGTGGAACAGTGATGAGTTTTGGAAGCAAATGAATTTGAAGAAACTGAAGAGGTAACATGGAATGTTGTAGAAGACATGTCAAAAAATATATCTAAATATAAAACTAAAAACCATGAAATTTATAAAACTCCAAGACACAAAACCAAGAAATATAAACAACAAGGAAAAGGGACATAACTATGATTTGTAAAAATTACATAAAAAACTAGGACAAAATACCCTAAACATAAATCAAGGTCAACGCCTGAAATTGATGAAAATAAATAGGAATTCTATGAATATCTAGAAAGTAAAGATAGGGAATTAGGAGAACCTTCCTCAATAAATAAATTTCCTTCAAACATTGTTGGCAGTGGCAAAGGAACTTCTCCAACTCAACATTAGATGGAAGAAAACACACCTACTGATACTTCTTCCACAAAAAGAGAATCTTCAAGACTAGGAGAGGACCAAGTGCCACTATCGAGTTTGATTGCAAATTCAAAATTGAAGAATAAAAAGAGACAGTTCAAAGAGTTAGAAAGTGAAATCAAGGAAATGCAGGTCTAAGAAAGATAAATAAAATATGAAAATAAACTCTTCAAGGAGATAACTTGTGTCAAAATGAGGAATGAAAATGAGCAATTAAAGGAGGAATTAAAGATGCTAAAGGAGGCAAATCAGGAATTTATTTAGGGGAAACTGTAAGATTTAATAACAACATGCCCTGACCTCTTATGTCCCCAATAATGCTTGGTGCTTTACCAGTGCGTCTTTCCTTTATTCCCTTTAATATGTATTTTCTTTGTATACCTATTAAGTGTGTTTGCCCCTATGATGTGTTGGGTGAAGTGTGCTTAGTGATCGGCTGTATTTTGTTGTTATTTTTTGTGCTTTTCGTGTTGTTCGAACTCCACCTTTAACCGTTAGCAAGTGAACTGGTTAGATGTGTTTTATATAAGAAAGTGTTATCCATGCTAGCTTCATATCTTACGAGTTTAGGCATGTTATGTTAGTTGTCTATAAAGAATGTTAAAATGTGGAATGGCCACACAACTTACACGTTTCACAACACCAATGATGCGATCATGTTATGATACTAATAGTCTCTTTTAAGAGAAACAACATCGTGCATCGACACAAACATATTCACTCGGTCAATTGTTGATTTAAAGAACCGAGGAGACCTTAGAAGTAATAAAATAAATAAATTCTTGTCAAAAATTACGACAAGATGCCAATCTAATTGTTTTCGAAAAAACACCAAAAATTACGACAAGATGCCAATCCAACTGTTTTTGGAATCCTAAATAATGTGAGAATATATATGCTTATGCATTTTATAATATTATTAAATAATAAATTATAATTAACTTCTCTCACGAGAAAGTTAAATATTAAAAGAAGTATGGTATCATCATCATCATAAATATTAGATCACTTTCTCTTGTTTTATGGATTTATTTAAAAATAAATAAATTATACATTAGGTGATAATGTTTTAAATAAATGCATTAAAAATACTTTTTTATATATATTAGAGGAATCCATAAAGTATTTAATGAAAATAAGTTTTTTTACATATGGAGGAAGAATAATTTAGAACAAAACAAATTTTTACTAAATTTTTTTAGATAGTGTTAAATGCTATTTTGTAATAATTTTTCTTAGTGCATGAGATTACATATGTGACTCATAACTAATAATAATTGTCATGAGAGAATAGCTACATTGTTTTCATAATTTCAAATGTTTTTTATTTTTTATAATTATTTATACATAGCTGTATTAAATATCGTTTGGTGATATATTTACTTTGTATATGAAATTATATATGATATTATGTATGGGAAATTTAATAGGTGAATATATTTGGTATTGGCTATGATTTAAAAATTTTAATCATATTTATTTTATGGTGGTGGTTATTAATTTTAAAGCGTTATCTCCCTAATGCATCTATATATGATTAATTATTCTAATTTGATCTTACTATTAAATTTGTTCAATTGTTACCCCCATTTTATAACCAATTATACAAATTATAAACATTATTTTTAATCTATAATGTTTATTTGTCAATTTTACTATTTATCAAATCTAATATCTTCAATCTCTTTTATAGATTTTGAATTTTTGTCAATTTTACTATTTATCAAATCTAATAGTTTTCAATCTTTTTTTATAGATTTCAATTAATGTTTATTTGTCAATTTTACTATTTATCAAATCTAATATCTTCAATCTCTTTTATAGATTTTGAATTTTTGTCAATTTTACTATTTATCAAATCTAATAGTTTTCAATCTCTTGTATAGATTTCATTTTTTTTAATGTTAGAGAAGCTAGCTCCAAAAAATTAATTTATTATTTTATAAAATCCTTAATATATTATGATTTTTATATCAACTCAAAGTCAACATATGTTAATGTAATCTATTAACATAATGGTTCATTAATTGTCAATGAGTTAAAAAAAATAGAAGTAAAATTTAAATAGTTCTTACTACTTCAAATCTTAGTTCTTACTACTTTAAATTTAATTAAATATAATAATTGTTTTTAAAGTAGTTTTTATTTTAAAAATAGTTATTACTATATTAACATTTATTAATAATGTTATTTTTAAATAGTTTATGGATTTAAAGTTTCTCCAACCAATTTTACCAATTTTACTTTAATGTTAGATTTTTTTTTTTTTTGAATTTTTTTTCATAATATTACATGTAGCTGGATATTATTATTAGTCCCTGCTAAAGCAAATAAAATAGTTACCTAAACCTAGTTACCAATCTAATTAATGTTCAACACTTAATATTTTATTTAACATTTTTATTATGTTTTATCTACTAAATTTTTTGTAGGAATACAATTGGTAAATATATAAAACAATTATTAAAGAAATAATTTTTATTCTCGGCCACACCAACCCTAAACTGGTTGGATTTAATGAGCTAGCAATAATTAACAATCATTTACTTAACATAAAAATTAATAATTTATTACATATAATATAACAGTATTATAACATTATTGTGAGATGTAGAACAGTTGGTCGCGGGGCATGGTTAAGACACCCCCTAAGCAGAAAGGTTGTCGGCATACCAAAAAATCCAACCATGTTAAGGGTTGTAACTTAATTTACCGTACAATACACCTTAAAAAAAATTCTTAATAATTTGTCAAATATAATGCAACATAAAAATTAATATTTTTTTACATATAATAAAAAAAATACAATAAATGAAACTGTAAGTATTATCCTATGGTAGGGACTAGCTAGGTTGCTTAGGGTAAATTCAGTTTCAAAAAATCAAAATATCTGTAAGCAATATGAAAGCATGTGTTAAAAATTTCATTATAACAACTAATTTCTGAAAGAACATGGAAGTAGGGTATATAAACCTTGCACCTGTGTCATGAAAAGTGAGTGTTGAGAAGCATGTAATGGATTCTAAGCATGACTAGTTGTCCAATCGATTGTTGGTGGTTTCAAACATGTAGAAATGGAAAATAATATTTGTTTATGGTTTTGTTATGCCTATTTATTGAGTGCTATGGTTGGAGGAAAATAATGTGTGAGTTTGTTTAACCTACTATTATGCTTTCGAAATTTCTCCAAAATCCCTATGTTGTTGAACATTCTAGTCGAGAGCCCATATACTTTGTAATGGTTATTATAAGCATGTGTTAATTTTTGAATAACACATTGAATGTACTTCGGAGTGTTGATTTTTTCTCCCATAAGGGTGGGAAATAATTGTCTAATGGTTTTATGTTTCTATGTTGTTTATTACTGAAATTGTGTTAAGATATAATTTTCTACTATGTTTCTTTTGCTCAACTTTTCTAAAGTAAAATTAATATTTATGTTTTTTTTATTTGTATATGCAGAATAATGTCGAAATTCAAAACCCATAAAGATGCTATTGATCTCGTTTTAGAAAAATACAGCCTGTATCGCTTGGACAAATTTGCATATACCCCAGGAGATTGTTTGTTTGATGCTTTCCATGTCCTGCTACATAATAGATACACATCTATAGAACTCAGAAATGGTGTAATACAACACTTCAAATATTGCTTACAAACAAATGATAAAGAAGCACTTGTATCTTATCAACACGAATTGAACACGTATTCTTTGATGGAAATGCATAATGTCAATGATCCAGAGGTTTATTTGGAACAAATGTCAAAATCAGCCTCAAGTCTTCTACCATTAGAAGATAGAGGCCTCTGGGGAGACATGTTCTGCATACATTGGTTGTCAAAATGGCTCAATATCCCAATAAGAGTTTGTTCAAAAACAAAAATGAAGCCGTATTTATATTTCAATTAAACATTAGTAAATAACACATATGATATCTTGTTTCATGACGAGAACCCTCTTGCTGGACATTTTGAACCATTGTTGTGCAAAAAACAAATACACATGATCAATGATCATCTACATACTGAAAATACTACTAGATATGAAAACATAGACCACCAATGGATTCAAATACAAAATAGGATGCTAGCAAATGGACTTGAACGAGCTTGTGGATTCAATAGTGCAGATGGTGAGACTTCATTTCAAACCATTTGCCACTTAACAGAAAATGAATATGATGCCCCTTGCTTACGACGTGTAGTGGCGCAAACGTTCTCAAATGCAATAATGCAAAATTATTCTTTTGCAATAAAATGCATAAAACGTTATATCAATATTGACATATTGAAAAATGTTCCAGGAGTAGCAAACTGGTAAGCATATATTGTCAATTTGGCATTACCATATAAAAAAGGCTACATATAAGGTGGTCCATTTGTCTACAGTTGGATATCCTACATTTGGAACATAGAAATATGCATATGGTCTGCTAAAACAACTAGCATCTTAGCTAAATTCTATCCAATAAGAAATGCATCAAAGGTTTTTAATGTCATTCAATATGAAATAGGCATGCAACGATTTCATTATGAACCATTGCAAAAAGCAATAGAAACAAACAATACGACATATACAATATTGTCTACTAATAATATACAACTACAAGTGGAAAAAAAATTGTCTCTTCGCTCTATCAAAAAAATAATGAGAGGTAATGCTATATCTGATCCAAAAACAAAGATAGCTGATCTAGAAAGAAATAGAATAGCTGCGAAAAAAGAAATGCAAGTGTTATTTGTGAACAATTTGAACCATTTAAACAAGAGAAGAAACTTAGAGTTTGGCATGAAGATGAACAAAAACAAGAAAACATACTTCCAACATTAGTTGAAAAAGCATTTATAAAACAAGCCTTTGATATCCCCATTTACAATTGTGTATTTTGTGATTGCAGCTTTTTTAGAAAAGATGTTGTAAAAACAAAAGATAAACATATAGAAAAACTAGGCATGGAAATAATGAAATTGAAACATTGGTACGAAATGACCCTGTAACTTGTGTACGATACTATAGAAATAGGATAAATGCGCTCCGACAACTTCTTGCTTATGACTACAAATACTATGGTAAGATAAAAGACTATTTCTTTGTAACTGAATTCCAAAACAGAGGCAGTGAACATGATCATGGATTACTATGGATAAAAGACGCACCAATATATGGTAAAAATACAAATGCTGAGATAGAAGAATTTGTAGGAAGATATTTGTCCTCTGATTCAATATTACTTACAAATGATCTTAAAATAATTCAACAACACCATCACACAAGAACTTGTAGGAAAAATAAAAACGCCAACTGTAGGTTCAACTTCCCCATACCCCCAATGAAAAAAACAAGAATACTTGAACCAACAGAATTTAAGACTGATATAATGAAGAGAAATGCAAAAATAATTTTTGATACTTTGGAGCATACTAAATATGATGACACATATACATTTGATAATTTTTTAGAGAGCTTGAGTTTGACAGAAGACGATTACACAAATCCCATTAAATGTAGTCTAAAACGAACAACAATCCTATTAGAAAGAAGACCTGTAGACATATGGACAAACAATTTTTCCTGTCATATTCCAATAGTTTGGAATGCAAACACAGACTCCCAATATGTACTTGATTCATATGCTGCAGCTACATATTGTAGCTCTTATATGACAAAGCTCGATAGAACAATGACAAAGACATTTAAGCATATACGAGAAGAACACCAAAAAACAAAAAATGACATTGTACAAACAATAAGTAGGCTTGGAAAAGCTTTGTTGAACTTGCAACAAATGCCCGCACAACAAGCTGTATATATTGTTCTATCTTTGCCTTTGAATACTAGTTCAAGGAAATGTGTATTCATTAATACTTCACCCAAAGACCAACAAGCATTTATATTGAAAAAACCAAAGGATTTGCAACAGGAACGAGATGATTCAGAAGATATTGCATGTGCATTGATCATTGATTGGTATCTAGATCGTCCCGCAACCATTGAACATATATGCTTAGCAGAATTTGCATCAAGTTATACAAAAAAAGGGAATAAATGAAAAAAAAAGTGATATGCCATATGTGATTAGATATGTGAGATATAGTGAACATAAAGATCCTGATAATTACTACAGAGAACAATTAATGTTGTATGTTCCTTATTGACATGATGAAATCATTTTCAAGGAACAATATTCAACTTGGAATAATGCATACATGAGCTTGAAAAGTACCATTAAAAAAATGAACAAATGTTCACATATAGAATGGCTGAAGCATGGGGTGACATTGACGATGCATCAATCACACTAGAAACTAAAGATTTTGAGGTGTTTAATAGAGACATAATTAAAGATAACCAAACAATTAGTATTGATATATTCCACAATGATTATGAGAAATATGAAGAATGTAACATTGATGCTGGTGTCAAATACTACAAAGACATTAAAAACATAAAAACATCACTTGAAAAACCCTATCACATTGTAAAGCAACCACATATATTAGAAAATGAAACATTTTACAACATCAGGAGACAATTGAACAAAGAGCAATCAGCTATAGTGAAAGATATATTAACTAAAAAGAAAAATGCACCAAATGAACCAATTTACTTGTTCTTGACAGGAGGCGCGGGAACAGGCAAAACATTTCTTGCAAAAGCATTATTCCAGTCACTTGTACGCATGTATAATAATATAGCTGAGTATGACCCACAAAAAATAAAGGGACTCATAACAGCTTACACAGGAAAAGTAGCATTCAATGTAGGAGGTGTCACATTACACTCCGCGCTTTTCATGCCCTTCAACAAATCAAAATACCTACCCCTAAATAGTGAAAAATTGGACACATTGACAAAACACTTTCAACAACTTTGTGTTTTGCTAATTGATGAGGCATCCCTTGTTGGCTCGACATTCTTGTACCAAATTGACAAACGGTTACGCGAAATAAATCATATGCCAACAACATACTTCATAAATGTCGATGTTATTTTCGTAGGTGATTTGTATCAAGCACAACCTGTCAAAGATTCTTTTATCTTTGAAAACCCAATATTGAACAAAGAAAAATTATCATATACTTTTTGGCAAGAAAAAGTCAAATGCTATCAATTACACCTAACTATGCGTCAAAAAGATGAAGATTTTATTAGAATATTAAACAAAATGAGATTAATGAGCAATCTGATGAGGACATAGAGTACATAAATCACCATTGTTATAAACCGGCACCTACTGATCCATTATTTCCATACTTATTTTATAGAAACAAGGATGTCCAAAGCCATAATGAAAAAATGCTTTCAGAACTAGATGAAGAACTAATAAGTCTTGAAGCAATCGATGAAGCTGAGAATAGTAAACAGAACTTTCACATTTATGACAAGACGACAAATTTACCACCCAGAATACTAGTAAAAAAAATGTCCTAGTTGAATTATATGCTGGAAACTACAACATAGAAGATGGGCTTGTCAATGGTGCTGATGGAGCATTCAAGGGTTAGTAACTCAGTGCATAAAAAACAAATGGATGTTGTCTAGGTAGAATTTATTGATACAACTGTTGGAAAATTGCAACGAGAAAAGTTTTCTGAATTCTATGACGAAAAAATTTCACCAACTTGGACACCAATATTTCGTATTGTGAAGCCATTGTCTTGGTCTAAAGGAAGAAATCAAACAATTGTACGAAAACAATTCCAAATACAATTAGCATGCGCTAGAACAATACATAGAGCACGGGGATTGACTTTAGATAGACTTGCATTTGATCCAAGTAACATTAAAACACATGGATTAGTATACACAGCTTTATCGTGAGTGAAATCCATGGACTCACTGTTTCTAGTTAAAAGATTAACACAAGAAAACTTCAATGTAAACAAAAAAGTATCAATAGAAATGAAACGACTAACTGAAGATAAAGCATGGAAATTAGACTACATTCAAAAATCAACTTCATGTTCCACTAGACTTTCAATTGCAACATTGAACACACGAAGTTTGCATGCACATATTGATGACATACTACAAGATGAGGATCTCATGAACAATATGATTCTTTGTTTTCAAGAAACAAGAACAAATTTCCCACCAAGCAAAACCAAAATTTCAAGATACAACTTCAATACATCATACTCTGTTCATGGTGTGCTCTCTTGTATAGAAAAGAACATAGACATAATTGCAAACAAAAACTTTTGCAATGAGAAAGTCGAACTTGCTATGTCAGAGCTATATATCCAACAACATATTTGCATAATGAACATATATGCTGCTCCATTTTCATCTGCTTCAACAATCATTGAAACAATCTCATCTGCGAAGGCTGAAATGCTTCATGGCAACAACATTGTTTTGATAATCAGTGATTTCAATATCAACATACACGCAGATAATCAAAGAAGTAAACAACTAACATAATACATGCACTCACAACACTTACATGAAATAACAAACAAATCTACACCAGAAACAAAAAGTCACATTGATCACATTTGGACAAATTTGCCTTCTCAACATTGTCAAGTCAACATATTAGAAGCATATTGGAGTGACCATGAAGCTATTTATGCTTTGCTACAGTTGCTTTAAATTGTGTACCAGTTGGCTTCATTAAATCTCCCCAGTAAACGAATTAAAGGTACGCTAACAATATTTATTCATTTTTTTTAATTAGCTTTTACATAGAACAATATCATTGTACTTGTACTTTGCCATGTATTCCATGCAATATTTTTCTACTATGATATTAGAAGTATCCTTATATTTTTCGTTGCTTCAATTGTAAACAATGTCTCTTGTTATATAATACAAGCAAAAATGTTTACTAATGATTGGAATTTCCATCTTTTGTCGTATAAAGACTATTTCCTAACCCATTCTGTTGTCTAACAACTCTATGTTAAAGCCCTTGCTTCCTTCCATCCAATCTAATGCTGTAAGGTGATTCACTGGCATAAGCAACAGCTAGAGCACCAGTAGCTTACCTTGAATACTATTTATTCACAATTATCCTGTACTCTTTTTAATGTGATGGGTTATGATCATTGAGTGGCATACATAATTTCTATATTACTATAGTGGGAATATCATCTCAAAATGATAAAGACAACAATTTTGTTATCCTCCCCACCTAGTTTCATATCTTACACGTGATCCTGATCCTTGCGAGTAGACATTGACTATCTATTGTTGTAATGAAATAAGTATTGACTATTTGACTAGATTGTATTTATGTCCATACACTTTCGTTTCAAGGTGGATGGACATACTTGTTTTGCACTTTATATTTGTTATTTCTATCGAAGTTCCTTTACACCTTATAGGACAATTGCTAGTATATATCATTTGAACATGTGAATCAAATTGCATACATAAAACATATCAATGAAAAGGGAAAAGGGAAAGAGATTTACTAACCTTGCATACAAAGAGATTTACTATTTCCACTAAACATCAGAGATTTACTATTTCCACTAAGCATCACCATACATGAAGGAATTTCCATGTTCTTTCTTTGGGTTAGGTGCTGAACAAAATGGATCTTAAACATTTACCATTCGTAATCTCCACCAAATCTTCAAAACTATGGATGGATGAAGTCCACAGTGATTCAGCGAAGGACGCAGATTGTGGATGGATGAAGGGAATTGTTACCATGGAGAAGGTCCCGCTAGCGTGGACAGGAAATTCAATATTATTATCGTGCACCGCCCTCAACGCCAATATTATTTTAAAAGAACTCAGCGATAACTGTACGTGTCATTTTGTTTCCTTCCCCTTTGGATGGCTAAATGACAGGAGATGTGATAGTTGGTATAGAAATGCACCACACACCATTATTGGCAGTTGGCACCAAGTCTTCATGTGACATGTCCTTTCAAGCTTTCGGGCAAATGGACCACAAGCCGTTGCCAACCAAGATATTTTTATTTTCCAACACGTGTCAATTGCGAGCCCTTATCCATTGCAAGACTTTGGGCTGAATTCCCTTGAATCCCTTCGATTAAGCTAATCTCAAACCTTGTCAATTGTGTTGTTCGTAATGATAATGCTGCGGAATATGGATGGAAGAAGGGAATTTCACCAAAATTCCTGCCATGGAAGACCACCCGTCAAGGAGAGCGGTGAAGGGAATTCCACCAAAAGTCCTGAAGGCTGCCATGCAGAAGGTGCACTGCCCTTAGCATCCCTAATGCGTTCAGATCATCTGTACTTGTCATTTCATTTCCTTTCCTTTGGATGGTAGACAATGTTCACATTGTGGCCATAAACCGTATCCTTTAAACCAATAATACATGATAAAAGTTGATCATCGACACGTACTGTGAGAGCCACATGTATTTTTAGGTCATACCTTGGGTCTGTGCTCATAATGTACATATTAGAGAGAGAATGAAGCCAGACCCAGCACAACAGAAGGTATTATTTAAAGAGGCCACTTAAATGTTCCACAATATATCTATGAAAAGTATTGTGATACAGCCGAGAGGACAACCTGCCTATGAACTCGGTTGTATGACCGCCACCACTAAGCTCCATTGGTCTAATTTTATTCATTGTGGTCTTATGATTTGAATCATTTTAGCCACAGAAATATTTTCCTGGGTTTGTAGACGCTTATGCCGAGGTTTATGTGAAGCATTTTTCAAATCCAAGCTCTAATTGATGAGTGCCTTGGGGTTCATTGACATGAGATCTCCATGTGGTTTTATCCATAGGTAGCTATTGCAGACGTCACGACTTCTATCATATTTAGTGTTGGTAGATTTATCACAGCACTCATGACCTCCTCCCTGCAAGCACACTAGGACACCCCATGCACTCTCTATGTCAACCCCCTCATATACACATGCTAGTTGGTTGGCGAGAATGGGCATGGTAGCCATACCTGTGCCTCTGTCTGAAGGTAATGAATGCTCAATGGCTGATTTGAGGACCGCTTTCTGCCTTGCAGGGCACGACGTAGCATGGAGCATTCAGAGACCTGTCGAGTATCGAAACATTGGTACCTTCAACGAGAATGACACACACACAACATGCTCCAAATGGTAGTGCTTCATAGTATCCTTCGACCGCTCGAATACAGAATTAGTTTGATTGCTAGCTTGGCATAGAAGGTGATTCAGTCGACTTGTAAAGAAGATAAGTTTTGGGGTTAGGCCAAAGCCGAAGTCATGGCAGGCCCACTGTGGGGTTTGTTGCTATAGTGTGGCCTTCGGCCTTTGCTTGCAGCCAAATTTTGTTTTTGTTTTCTACATGGGAGGGGTTATCCCTCAACTCAAACCCCACCAACTGCAACATATGTTCTGCATTCTCTTTTCATTTGTTTTTTAGCTTCCATGATTCTAAATAATTTTTTCTTTATTCTCATTCATGCAGGGTTAGAAATATATATATATAAATATATACTGTTAATTTATATATATTGACCTCCTAGGGTCAATATCTAATATTCAATAATAACTTAATATTTTGAATATTCAATATTTATGTATTGCGTGATTGAATATTTCTCAGACCTTTATTCTCTAAATTTAAGGTATAAAGGATTCACCGATAAACTAGTTTTTCTGTGTGTGCGGAAGTAATGTGTAGAGTAAGCAATGTATTTTCGTTTATATGGATGATGAGATTTTGACAGAATGAATGGATAACGAGGCACTTCTCACCTTCAACGTAGAGTTTGATTTATTAGCCGATAGGGCTACATTTTTTATTTCATCAATACCTTGCCTCTCCACTCCACTTCTACAGTGTCCAAGCTTTGTTTTTACAGCTACATCTGCAAAATAAGCATTTGAAATATATCATATCCTTCTGCGGGAAGGCAAGATTAAATAATAAGGCAAGTGATAGTGATCCTTCTTCATCATCATAATAATCATCATCAGGTGCTCATTCCCGAGCAGTAGCAATCAATAGTGCTCCTCCTAATCAAGAGACAAGCGGATAGTGATTAGGGGTTTCAATATGTTCTTCCAAGTTCATGGTTCGAAGCTCAGGTTTATTGTAAGTGGGGGTGACCGCCAGGGTGATTCATTGCAGCACAAGGTCCAGGCGTACGGTCTATTTCTATCTTTCCACTCAGATTTGTGCTCAAGTTCCTAGAGCAATGCCTTAAATTTGCAGATAAAAAATCCTAGAAGTTCATATGTATTTTGTAATCCAAACATAACTTGTGAATAGAAACCGGCATAGAGGAAATCTCCTTCCAATCAAATTCTTTAAAAACCTCTTCTCAAAAAGTATCAATCTCCTGGTGAATATCAACAAGAATTGTTGCAATAAGCCTCTGTAAACTTGTCAGCACTTCAACCTCTCAGAAACTCCAAAAGTGACATTATTAGCCAGACACTGCATGGAGAACCGTTGGTAATGAATTCACACACCAGTTGTATGGTACATTGCATAAATGCCAATGGCCCTCTTTCAAAACCATAAAATTTATATTTCATGGATATGTTCCCTTTGCTTGATATTTCCAAAAGTGTAGTTCTTTTTCCTATCATGCAAAATTGATAAGGTATCTTCAGGAATTTCATGTATTAGCACAATAAATTCATCCACCATCGTCATCAATGAGCGGCTACACCTTCGTTAATAGGTTGGACATTAAGCTTAATAGTATGAAATATTGAGTTCTATAATAATGCCATATTGCAACAAGGTGTGAGATGTAGAAGGCCGTCACAGGGGACTAATCGATATTGCATTTTATCTTTTGATTACTATTAAGAGTCTCATCTACAGTTATGTAACTTTGTCTTTATTTGTCTATGAATCATTTGTCTACCGGTAAGATGGAGATGGTGGGATCTTCTATGATTCAGTTTATCAGTTTAACTTAGCGTAAATAATTTCATACAGACTTGCTTTCCTCATTTCCTTTGGTCGCCTTTTTCCAGTGCAACATCGATGTCCAGGGGAAATGAAATTGAGCATTAAACATGTTAAGAAACATTTTTTTTAATAGCTTGTGCTACTCTTAAATGTTTCGCAGATCCTATATTTAGAAATGATTTCTATGTAAATTATACTGCATATTTATTTAGATATTAAGGATGAATGCATGTAGGTAACATAAATCATCATTTGAATCATGCACAGTAAATATCTTCACCGTTATATACTTGGATAAGTTAAATTAAAGAAATGTGAAAAAGTAATGTTTTGTTGAAATGAATATATCTTAGGATTGTTGTGAGCCCAGACCATCAATTCTATTATTTGTTGTTTTTTAGTGTAGATTGTATCATAGAACTATGAACAGAAATCACTACATTCGTTTTATATGACCAATCAAGTCTGTCCTAATGCAAGTATTCAATTATTATTTCCCATCCATAGCAACATGAAAAGACAGATTAAAGGTGAACATGAAAAAGAAGTATTACAAGCAGAAGTCAAAAGGTAAACATTGTTGAAGCAAATTTCTCAAAAAGATTACCTTTGAAAAAATTACCTTTATGTTAAGCAAATTTCTGAAAAAAATTACCTTTGAATCTTCTTTATCTAACTTTTGCTTGGTTTGTCTTTATATGCAAAATCATTGATTCTTCTTTAGCTAGCTTATGCTTGGTTGCTCTTTATAGGCAAAAACAAAACACATGCAACCCAATAACTATTGAAGAATTGACCAGTTACAAGATAGGAGATGTCTTCAATGGTAATGTGATTGTTACATATAAAGCAATGCTTGACAAAACAAATAAGTCAACTGAGATTATGCGATCAGACTTAATAGATTCAAAAGGAGAAATGACAGTTACCTTGAATTTACGAGGTAGTTTCATTCAGCAATATGAACAAAAACTTCTTCCAGGAAAAGCGGTTCGTATAAAAAATTTCAAGATAGCACCCAAAACCAATTATGACCATGGTGAATCTGATTGTATATTGGTAGTGGACCATCATACTACCATAGAAAATATAACATCTATTTTCCAGGAATACTACTTTGTACCCAACACAACCATTAGAATACTTATACTGTCAACAGAATCGTACACACTTGGAACAATTGGTGCTATTGTGACAAGTGCCAAGAAATTAGGCATGCAACATGTCCTCGAAATCAAGGATGGAAACTCTGAAAATGACAAGGCAACGGTAAGCATATTCCTACCCATGCATGTAGTTCACAAAATATTAGTTTTTTTTATTTATTTTCTAAAAAAAATAATAATATGTATCTTGTTATAATGTAGGTACAATTATTTTCAAAATTTGAGGAACAGTTCGCTGAGATTAAAGATCAACTTTCAAAAAAAGAGTTTCCTATCTTGCTATTCATGAATCTGGTCAGACGAAAAGAATTTCAACCAAATATACTACAAACAAGACAATCAACATTCATCATGCCATTAAGGACACAGAAGGCATTGAATGATCTAAAAATAGTACCAAATTCCACGAGTGAGGTGACAAACAACAACCGTATGAAAATATTTTATATATAACATACCTTTTTTTTTCATATATAACATACTTTTTATAAATATATTATGACTAACATTTAACATTCAACAATGTCAAATAGGTTCAAGGAACATTGCATGTATCAAACATATACTCCAATCCTTTTCATCCAACATGCTCTAACTGCAATTTAGGAATAGAAAATTTTGGAACAATACAAGGGACAATGCTACATTATGCAAAATGTAGTGCTAAAACTCCTGTCAACTATTTGCATCGGTTAAATTGTACCATAATTAACACAGCAAATGTAAAAGTACCATGTACACTAAGAGGTGACATATTAGCAAAATTATTGCCAGATTTGATAGCACTATCATATCAAGATTATCTGAAGAACAAATCTACTGTCATCTACATGTTGCGTGACTTCTTTTTTGATGGGAAGTTTATACTCAATCATGAAAATACAATTGTTGATGTGAAGACATAACTTACATAATGATAAACTACTTAAAAGGTATGTTTAAAGCCATTTTTTTTCCAAAAAAATTAGACTTTCAATTTCATAATTTACTCGATGCGTTCTTACATATACCTTTATCTTGCATTGCAGATGAAAAAGCAAGTGAAAAAAC
>LPNX010338160.1:8536-20161 GCA_001517045.1 Pseudotsuga menziesii | reverse complement strand
AATGAAAAAACTTATAAAGAAAATGTAGAAATTAAACTACAAGCAAAATGTCTAAATGCTTCCTCACCATCGCATGCCATTTCAATATCTATGGAACTTATACATCTCAAGGAAAGAATATTTGATGATTGATAAAAGTCTCAAAGACTTTTTCTCTTACAACTACATGAGACCAAATTTTTGGGATCCAATGTCAAAACTTTGGCGATCAAATATTAGGATCGAAGTACTGCTCAAACTTAAAACACCAAGTCCAACATATTTTTTAATGCACTTTGCATTAAATGCAATAAATAAAAAGAAATTCAAATGTTCTACTTCAAATAATGAAACCATTCAAATGTTCTATATTAGATATGAAGCAATTGTGAACACCTAACTAAAATTTTCTAATAATTTAAAAAAAAAATTATAACCAATTATACAAATTATAAACATTATTTTGGAGCAGGGACTAGCTTCTTTTCAACTATTTTTCTTGTTATTATTATTTTACTACATTGTTCATTTTTTAAAAGATGCTTTGTCTTTAAATCATTTTTATAGAAAAAATTTAAGTTTTTTTTTTCTTTTGAAATGTTTTTTTCCATAATTTTCTTTCCATGATTTCAATATAAATTTTTATTTTGATACCCAATTTTCTCTAACTATATGCCAATGCTTAAGAAACCAATCTAGATAACCAAAACAATATTATTGTGACATAAAGTAACCATGACATTGACCGCATGGTAGGTGACATTGACTCAGGGCTTTTATTATCTTTACTTGAGACATTTTTTTAGCTGATCTTACTTGTGATTTGATCTTACTTGTAGTTTGGTATGAGAGGACTTCTTTCGGTATATCTTAAGCTCTCGGTATATAGTTTGGTATATCACTTCAAAGTTTCTCGGTATATAGTTTGGTATATCACTTCAACAACTTTGAAGCACCTTTAATTATGCAGTTGCACCTTTAATAATGGGTATGACATAATCTTGATGATGCAATTGCTTTAACTATGAGTATGATGTATCACATGTAATGCAATTGTTAAACCAAGGGCCTCCCATTGTCATGAAAATACTAATAAATACTTATTGCCTTCCATGTGAATGGAACAATACACAGACATACTTGAACCATGAGCATAGTATATTTCAATGGTGAACATAGTATATTAAGTATTATAACTGTTGGCATTAATTATAACCAACCTCTCGTCGTTGTTTATATCAGATTATGTTAATTTCTTAAGTAGTTTATTGTCTGTAATTGATTATGATATGAGTAATGAAATATATCCAGTTTTGTGTTTTTGTGTCAGTATGTTGCTACATAACATGAAGTGGAGTTTTATGAAATTCATCAAGAATTTAAAGTTTTTGAATGTCTTCAGTGTGATGTATTTAGTGTTGATACACATACAAATGAAGAAAGTCTAGTTGATATTCTAACAAATGAAGAAGAATCTAAAATTGAAAAACGAGACAAAATTTGATGATAAATGTTTCAATGAAGATGAGCTGATTGAGATTCCGAAAGAAATGAAAATGATGAAGAAGGTTTATTTTCTGCAGAAAACAATGCCATGGTTATTGAAGCACTGAAATTTAATATGGCACATGAAGTTGTATGTTATTGAAACAGTGAAATTTAATATAGCTTGTGAAGTTGTAATGAATGTTGAAGGAAATTCAGATATGAAATTTCCAGATTCAGGAAAATCTAATAAAAAATTGTATGTTGATGATAAAGAATACCTTGAAAATATGATTGATGAAATGTTTAAAATTGGTATGAAGTTAAAGTAAAGAGAAAATTTGTTGAATGGAGAAGCAAAGAATGCAGCTGAAGAAGATATCAATTTAATGGCAGCTTGTATAGTAGAAGAAACTGAAGCGAAAATGAATGTTTATGATGTTGACTCCCGAGTATGACAACACCAAAGTTGCAAATTTTGAAGATGATGTAATGAATTTTATTTTTTAGAAAAGAGGCATTGAATAACAATTTGTAAATGATATTTTTGAGAAATGGAATCTTGAAGAGATTAGGTATTATGTGAAGTTTCTTTTGTGGCAGCAAATTATTGAATAGGTTGATGCCTGTAGGATGCAAATGATACAACTGAAAAGTTCTAAGTACAGTGAGCAGAAAGCCATCAAATGCTTTGATGTTCTTGATGGAAGGATGAAGCCAAAGAACCTTGAAAATTGCAGATTTGAAGAATCCAAGAAAACAATGCAGCTAGAAAGTGAAAATGAAGAAGCCAAAGCACAATTGGTTTAAAGTTTGACGTTGACAAAGATTGAAAGGCACAAATGGTTAAGTTTTTCAATTAGACATGTTTTTTAACAATTTTTAAAATTTTCAAACCTAGACCACTAGACACTCGAATTAAAAATGCGCATCTAAATGTTTTGTTGTAAGCCCATAAAGACATAACTAAATCATGTTAATAAAATGCTTAGATTATACATTTAGGCAGTTAGTGTTCTTGTAAATTATATTAATGTAGATGAGTGGACACTTAAATTAAAAATGTGTATCTAAATGTTTTGTTGTAAACCCATAAAAGTATAACTGAATCATGTTAATAAAATGTTTAGGCTGTTAGTGTTTTTGTAAATTCTATAATTGTTGAAAAAGAGTATGGTTGTAAAGTTTTAATTATTAAATTAATTTAAATTATATGTTTTTTTAAACATATATATCAATATCACCATGTAAAGCATTATTATACTATCTTATCATATAAGTTGTTATGGTATCTTAAAGCTTTATTTCGCCTTCTCATATAAATTATTATAATATCTTAAGCATTTGTTAGGCCCATACATTCAGTGGTGATAAAATCTATTTGCGGAAATTTGCTATCATGATAAATTGATCGGGGAAATTGAGTGGTGGTAAGAGACAAAGGATCTCTAAATTATAACATTCTTTTCGTATCTAAATAAACAAATAAATAGAGTTTTAATACAAATTGTTTTATTTAGTAATTTATGGATAAGTAATAAGCTTTCCACAATGTAGTATTAAATGTTGTGGTTAGTGTTTTGTTGGACAATGGATCTCAAGCTACTCTAAATCCAATAGACAGCAAAACACTCACCACATTTAATATTGCACTCTCAGGTGCTTATTGCTTCCCATAATTTGTTTTCATACGTTCTAAATTGAATAAATTATATAGACATTTATTGCAAGTAATTTAAGTACATATACACCATAGTCCTTGATGATGTAATGTAAGGATATTGAAATGGAGTTGGCTTAATGTTCTACCTTTACGTTATTTTTATATTTTTGGTTCTTTCTGTGGAATATAGTGATACAATATTTGTTGAAATTTCAGATTTTTAATATTGAAATTATTTTTTTATAGCAAAAAGAGATTTAGTTGTCATTTCTTATGGACAACAAATTTCAGTAGAAAAAAATGCCCAAAAGATGGTTCAAAATGCTAATATACTCTATCGTAATCATTACAATGGATATCTTAAAAAACAACACATAATGTATGTAAAATCAGAAAAAAAAAATGTCCAAAAGATGGTTCAAAATGTTAATATACTCTATCGTAATCATTACAATGGATATCTTAAAAAACAACACATAAATGCATATAAAATCAGCATAGATCCATCCTAAACTCGAATCTATTAAGCACCGAGATGGTTAAATGTCTTAAGGTGAAATTTTATCTCTCTGAGCACTTAATAGACCCGGGTTTATGATTATTTTGTGCTAGTTTTTATTTTTTATAAGTTACGTCCACAGGAAAGAGGCTAAGCCCATCCATTCCAATTCCATTTGGTGTAATAGATTTCCATGAATTTAATGAAAAACACCGAAAACAATTGTATTGACCTACTGCTAACTAGAAAGTAAGTTTTGTATACAAAATATATATTCATTGGTAGTTAGAGATTCACATCTTTTAACTATTGTAACTATTCCAGTGGTGAAACAAATACACAAATCTTTCACCACTAGTAGTTATGCATGCATCTTTTAACTATTGTAACTATTGTAAAATATAAATGTGCCTTCTAGGTGCAACAACAACAACAACACCGATGCATGCATTCTTATTTTTTTATTTTTATTTATTTTTTATTTTTATGTGACAGACAAACACTTCCCCTCATCCAAGATTTTGACATTTGCCTTCTTGGGGCAAACATAATAATAATAATAACAACAACAGCACAATAATGCATGCATTCTTTTATTTTTATGAGACATGCGAACACTTCCCCCCACTAGGGCTGTAGAAATGCGTCTTATTGATGCAAACATAATAATAACAACAACAACACACTCGTGCATGCATTCTTTTTATTTATCTATTTTATTTTTATGGGACAAATAGACACTTTCCGCTACTCAGACTCCACTATGCTACTTCACATTTTATTTATTTTATTTTTATAGAAAAAATAAACATACGCCTTCTTGATGCAAATATAACAACAACAACACATTATTTTATTTTATTTTTATGAAATAGATAGACACTTTCCCCATTTAAAATGTAAAAATGCATCTTCACAAAACTTAATAATAAAATTAATAAGAAATCACTTTGTTCACCCTACTTTTTGGAGGTGAATTGAGCCCACACTAGGAAGCAAAATTCCAAACAAGACGTTGTTTCCCACTTGTTTTGTTTTTTGTTAAGGGAGATCGTTGTTTTTCTTTCCATTCTCATTTTGAATCAAGCATTTCATATTTGTTTTTTTAAGATCCTTGTAACATTACCATACGTTTACAAATTCCATTTAAAAAAAAAAACTTCATTTCTATTTATGGGGTTGGTTAACACCAATTACTTATACTTGCATAGTATTTTGCAATAATTACATAATCTCATATAATAACTTAAAAATATATACAATTAATTTTGAAAAAAAAATTAAAAAAATAAATTAAATTATTAAATAACTATAAAAATAATCATATAAATATTATATTTTACTTGCCTCTTGTGAGTGATGATGAAACATTGAAATACTAGATCACAATAGGTTTGTTTTGAAATCCAACAAATGAGGGACAAATTTATTAATAGTAAGATAAATATTATTAAGGAAGATAGATTTTGTTTTTTCATTGCAAAATATATTTTAGCTTTTTAACAAATTTTATAAAAGTTATCTTTGAATTTTTCTAACACTTTTTTTTAACAAATTTTATAATAACTATATTTTAATTTTTAAACACTTTTTGAATGACTCTATGTAAAATACATTTTTTTATTGTCAAAGTTTTATTAACCATTTTTATAATAATTATGTTTTAATCTGAACATTTTTATAGTGAGGAACAATTATTG
Organism: Pseudotsuga menziesii; assembly: GCA_001517045.1. NCBI lineage: Eukaryota > Viridiplantae > Streptophyta > Pinopsida > Pinales > Pinaceae > Pseudotsuga > Pseudotsuga menziesii. The sequence goes on along the minus strand of LPNX010338160.1, from coordinate 14,835 downwards.
GGCAACTTTTCCTGAGTGAGAAAAAATGATAAGAATTATTTTTTAATCAAACAAAATGAGAAGACTTAATATATGATTATTGAAAATAAGTACAATACTATTTATATTATATATTTATAAAATTATTTAATTATTTAAATTTAAATTATTAATTACTAAATTATATAGGTTAGTTGGTTTGTATGAAAATGGGTGCAAGAAAAAGTGAATATGAGAATATTTCTTAAATTTAAAAATATTACTTTTTATTTTTAAAAATAATTTTTTATTTACAAAAATATTAAATAATAATAATAAATAAACTTTGTTAATTTATTTTTAAATAAAAATTATATAATACTCTTTTCAATATCAATGAAAACTTCAAATCTAATGACAACAGATATTAGTTACAAATATATTAAAAATACATTCATTATTAACATAGGAAAGTGAAGACATCTTGCTGATTGATAAAAAGTAATGATATCTTGATACTCATTACCTCCACCTACAATGCAGTTTATAGTCCTTAAAAGTTTTTTTTGTTATTCTTATTTTTATAAAATATTATAGCGATTTAAATAATTTTTTTTCTTGAAATTTAATCCAATAAACCATAATTATAAAATATTAAAACAATCGAAATAATTTATTTCCTTTTCCCTAAAAATCTATTTAAATATTTTCTTTCCTTTTTCTCTGACGAAATTGACCATTGATTAAAAAAAATCAATAAATTTACAAAAGACAAAATATACACCGATCATACAGCTATTACAAAATGACATAAAATATATATCAATGACAGAACACTGAAATGATACTTGGACATACAATTCCATGGCAAGTTTAGACGGGCACTGCAACTATTTAAGATCAGTTAACACTTAAAATCACTATTTCTTAAAAATTTGATGAACTACATTAGTATCTTCAATCCTGTCTTACAGGCTTTCCATGATGATAATGATAATGAAAAACAAAGTTTATTAATGTTAAAATTTAACAAGCTGTAATCAACATCAATAATAACAATAATTTATTGTGACCATATACATCGCTGCAGAAATCTTGATTGTCCAGCTCTCTGCACACATACCAAACTTCATCGGGAGAACAGGGTCGACGCCGGACGGTATGGTGGCACAGTATATCTGATCGGGCCCAGCATGGACTACGGGACCGACAGTATATCTAATCTGGAGGACAGGGTTGATGGTATGGATTTATGACTTTTCATAGAACTAAATGGGAAACAAAGTTTATTAAGGTCACGATTTAATTTAACGAGGGGTGATCGACACTTACAGATCAATCATAATATAACAGAGCACACACCTGAAAGCATATTACGACCACTTACAGATCAATCATAATATAATAGAGCACACACCTGAAAGCATATTACATATTACGACCACAAGGTACATCACATGAGGGAGCAGCTGAAATTCTGTTCGTCCTCGCTGCAAACATACCAAACTTCATCATAGGGTCGACGGCACGGTGATCTGGCCCAGCATGCAGGATCATGGGGTTGACATTGCGGCTTCGGAGGATCAACGTTTGGCGGTGGCGGATCAGCCTTTGGCACGGGCCCGAAGGAAATCAGTCGAGCGCATCTGAATTTCTTTTTAAGCAATTCTGTCATGCAAACGAGATCCGCGTTTCCGATAACAGTCAGAGTGCTCTCCTTCATATTGATAGTCAGGGAATCAATTCCTGCAGCCAGCATCCAAACCTTAACACCAAAATCAAATTAAATCGACACTATAATCTTCAGCAGAATCCAGGTATCGTAGTCACTAATAACACCAAGACCAAATTAAATCATATAAAATCAAGGTTTGTATAGATATATTTTTATTTAAGTATCACATATTCAAAGCATATATCTTCAATCAAGTAATACATAGTAAAAGTCCAAAGCCAACAGCCAGCATTATAAAGCAAGATTTGAACCATTTAAACCAGAGTTTCAATGGATAATAACATTTCTTTCCACTATTTAATTTTTGAAAAAAAATTCTTATAAAACTGTTTAAAGTTAGTTTTTTTTTTCAAACATTTAAGTGCCATACATATTTTCATAAATGAATATCAAATAATTATTCATCTCTTTTTCACTAGGTCTATACATTTTGCAGCTGGTTTGGGGATGCCTCTAATAACCAGGCTGAATTCGCTGTAGTCAATATACTTTTGAGGCTTTCTCTTGTCTTTAGAGTGGACAGACTTCAGGTTTTTGGTGACTCCATGCTGGTTGTGGATTGTCTCAAAGAACATAAGCCTTTGGTGGACATTTTTCTCCTTCCATTCTTTGAGGACATTGACAGAGTGAGGATCCATTTCTCTTTTCTCTCTTTCCAACATATCTTCAGAGAAGCTAATGCTAAGGCTGATGGCCTATCCAAGAAAGGCTTGCTTCTGCAGGCTGATAAATGGGAGCTGACTGATTGACACAAGATCCAATGTTAGACATTCAGGACTATTACATAGTTATTTTGTTTAATATGGCTGATCAGTGATCTTCTAGCTGAAGTTGCATAAAACCCATATCCAGAATTTAAAGACAATTTTATGAGATGTAATGAGTTAGCTCTCAATGAACAATATGGTTTTAATTTTATAAAGCTCTGATATTTAAAAAAAAAAATCATTATCAAATTAGAAGAACATAGTTTTTGCATACGTTAAAAGTTCTGAAGTAGGTCTCTAAACTTCCACAAACAACCTGCAGCTATGCCAAATTTCAAAACTACTTTAAATAAATAAAGAAGATTTTATGAGATGTAATGAGTTAGCTCTCAATGAACAATATGGTTTTAATTTTATAAAGCTCTCATATTTAAAAAAAAAAAAATCATTATCAAATTTGAAGAACATAGTTTTTGCATACGTTAAAAGTTCTGAAGTAGGTCTCTAAACTTCCACAAACAACCTGCAGCTATGCCAAATTTCAAAACTACTTTAAATAAATAAAGAAGATGTTAGGTCTCCGTAGTTAATTACCTTCTATTTTCGTAACAGAATGCAAGGCAAGCTTCTTGCATTTGCATTTAGAGCAGTTCATGTCCAACCCTATCACAGTTTCCTGCAATCAATCAACATGTCAGCCCATCACAGCATTAATAATAGAGAATCAAACCCTAACTAACTACAGAACAGACCAGTGCTTTTATTATTATTATTTAAAGAACAGAGCAGTGCTTTTATTATTATTATTTAAAGAACAGATCAGTACTTACATTAGCCATCTCAGCCATCTCAACAGAGAAGAGAAGAGATCTGAAAAACTATACGAATCGAAGGGCTCTCAAACAAAAATCCAGTTAAGCAAAAGGCTTCACCTATGGCAATGGCATAGAGATGAAAGGCGATCAATATATATTACTGAGATCCGATGGTATGCACCGCAGCAGTGCATTGAATGCTGCGGTGCATAAGAAATATTGATCGCCGTTGAAATACCCTAACGTACCTTGTTTTCCAGAACATAAAAAGCATCCTCGGGCCGCCCACGTGGTGGTTATGGTGACAGTACCACTGCACAACTGCTTGACATTATCACAAATGTAATTTTGGTGATGACGTGGCATATTTCTGTAATTCTTGCCGAGCACGTTTCTGGTCACATTCAGTTCACCTAAAGAAAAGCTTTAAAATATTCCACATCTCATCCTTCTTTCTAGGAATGCCTTTCAGTCTAGTATGTAATAATTGTGTAATAAAGTATAAAACATTTTAGATGACCATGAAATTGCGCCAACCATGACAAAATTAAATATTTAAAACTATGTAAAAGTGAATCATTTAAGATTGTTGTGAATAAAATACCCGGGGAAAAGCTTTAAAATATTAATAATAAACATCTCATCTCTCTAAAACTTTAAAATAGTAAAAATAATAGAAATCTCATACCTTTTAACAGTAGGTTCAATTACAGATCTTATCCCTCCTACTATGACGAGTATGGACTTAAATCAATACTAATCCTATTTTTCATTTAAATAAGTTTTTTTTGAAATATAAAATATTTATGTATATAAATTTTTATTGAAAGGTTAATGTGATATTATTGGAGGTAGTTTGGGTGGTTGGGAGAAATGATTGTTACCTAACTATTTTTAAAATAGTAAAAATAATAGAAATCTCATACCTTTTAACAGTAGGTTCAATTACAGATCTTATCCCTCCTACTATGACGAGTATGGACTTAAATCAATACTAATCCCATTTTCCATTTAAATAAGTTTTTTTTAAATATAAAATATTTATGTATATAAATTTTTATTGAAAGGTTAATGTGATATTATTGGAGGTAGTTTGGGTGGTTGGGAGGAATGATTGTTACCCAACTATTTTTGTAAACATAGTTAACACATGTAGTTAGCACCTTTTATTGAAAGGTACCTAGCTAACACAATCTCTAACACCGTGAACCTTATAAAAAAGAAAAAAAATGTGAGAATTTTAAATTTTTATTGAAAGATACGTAAATGAAAAAGGAAAAAATATAAGTTTTAAATTTTTATTGAAAGATACGTAAATGAAAAAGGAAAAAATATAAGTTTTAAATTTTTATTGAAAGGTTAATATGACTTTTTTTATTGAACCATTGATTTAAATCTTAGGGAAAGATCATTGGATTTTTTTTGGTAATATATATTTTTAAAGATCATTATGTCCTTCAATTTTAAGCCTTGTTTCCTTTCTTTTAAAATCCATAAAAAAACAAATAATACTTACATGAATAAGCCTAGTCTCTTTATCTTTCAAAATCCATAATATATATATATATATAATTTTGAATAAAATATGAATGAATTATATATTTACTTAATGTCATGTGATGATGTGCTTGACTTGTCACTAATTGGTTGGTTAGTTATGAATTATATATTTACTTAATGTCATGTGATGATGTGCTTGACTTGTCACTAATTGGTTGGTTAGTTATGTTCTTGACTTTAGATATACCACTATATTTATTATTATTATTTTACTACATATCACTATATTTATTATTATTATTATTTTATTACATTGTTTATCTCTTTAAAGATGTTTTGTCCTTTTACTATTTTTATGGAAAAAATTTATGTTTTTTTGTTTTGGCTTGAAATGTTTTCTTATAATTTTTTTATTATCGATTCTAATGTGAAATTTTATTTTAATACCCAATTGTTTCCATTTTAACTTTAATATTTTTTTTATCATATGTTAGTACTTATAAAATACTTTTAACTTTATGTTTTTGTTTTGGGTGGAAATACTTTCTCATAATTATGTATTCTTGATTTTAATGTGAATTTTATTTTGAGACCTAAATGTCCTAACTTTTATATTCTTTGGACTATATGCCAACTACTTTTCTATAAAGTGACATTGATACAGTAATCTTTCAAGAGACACTCAAGGCTCTTTCTTTCTCATACTTGAAGTGTTATCTTATTAATTTTGGGTAGCTTTTTTTATTTGTACACTCATGTCACTTAATCATTAAATGTTTCTTGCTAGAGATACTTGGATTTTTCATCATTTGTACTTCTATGTCTAAAGATATCCTTATGAATTTTTCATCATTTGTACTTCCATGTCTAAAGATATCCCTACTTCTATTAGGTTTGCATCTTTATTATATATGATGTCCATTGGATATGTAATGATGTCCATTGGATATGATGTCCATTGGTTCATTTCTCCAAGACTTGAATTTTTATATCTAATGGCCTTGTTTTTCAATTGGAAATTGAATAGGTCATTATTTATTTTTCCAATCAATGTTTCTTTGTTGGTAACTTTCTATAACCTTTTATATAGCAACTTGTTATTATTCTCTAAATTCTTAATTTGTTTTATAAGCTTAAATTAAGATCCCTTCAATGCAATTTTCTTTTCTCATTTCCTAATTTGTTGGGATTATTTTGAAGTTCTTGACTTTCTTTCTACTCATTTTCTAACTTTTTAATTTGTTTAAGTAATCTTTGATTAAGGTTCTCTATCTAGGAACTTTTTTTGTTTGACAATTTTTCTTAAGATCTTCAATCTCTTATTCTAACTTTTAATTGCAACCGTTTGTATCTTTTGACTTCTTAATTTGTGTAAGTAATTCTTGACTATAATCTTTTAAGCAAGAAATTTCTTTATCTTTATATATATAAAAGCTCTTATTAAATTGGTTCTTAATTTTTAATTTCATAACTTCTGAAATCATTTTTACTATGATTTTTTTTCTTTTGAATGTTTTTCATTACAACTCTCAAATTATATTTTTTTTACTAAATTGATTAAAATATCTATAAATTTTTACATAA
>LPNX010338144.1:0-37551 GCA_001517045.1 Pseudotsuga menziesii | reverse complement strand
CTAATATTATGATACAGCTATGGTTTGAAACCTCGGAATGCTCAAAATCTTATGAAATGTAAGAATTATAATGAATTTGCATCTATGTTAGCATAAAATTACAGAAAGGTATAGCGTTGGATGCAGTAAGCACGCTGGGGTCGACCAGTTCACTTGTGTGTGTGTTCCCTTTTAATTTTCATATTGCATCCGAGTCTGTATTTGGGCCCTGTATTTGTACTTTAATGACATTCTGCCAGTCTGTACAAGTACATTTATGGATGTAAATGCTCTGTTCCTTCTTGACAAATTTGAGTTAAATGCTTGGTAATGGCTATATTTTGTATACAGGTAGAGAAGAGAATATGTAGACCAATGTCTTTGAGTAGATTGTATATAATTGATCCTAGTTGTTTTGATCTGAATTGTGAACACGGCCGATTTCATCTTGTATATATCAGTAAATGGCTGCTATCAGTTGAACTAATGGAGGGCTTTCATTGAAATCTATGTTATTCATTTGGGCTGAGGGAGGACTTTCATTATACCTCTGCTATGTATGGAGTAATGCAGAAGCTCCATTCTGTCTTTCATTCACATAGTCTAAACGGAAATTTCACATACCCATTTTATTCAACTGGCTAACAAGAATTTGAATTATACATTTGAGCTAAAGAACAATTTTGTAATCTAACAGCGTGTCTGCATTAATTTATGGTTTTATTGATTTTATTTTGAACTTTGCTTGGAGGATGTTGTTGATTTTTTTAGCAAATACCTTCTTGTGAACAGAGAAGCGTTCTCCATTTCTCGCCTTTAGCTCATTATCAATGATGCTAGGTAAAGAATTTTTAATGCTCCTTTTTTTTCAGAACTATACTTTATACTTCTTAAGTTCCAGCTAAATTTTATTAAAGCTTTAATGGAAATTCTTCGACGCAGGTCTCTTTGAACTGAAGATGGATACTACAATGATTCTATGTGATAACCAGAGTTGTGATGACAGAGAACCATGTGTTCCGTCGTAACACATAGAAATCCAGTATTTTTACATACTGTAGATGTAGATGATGGTGATTCCATATTTCTATACTGAATATAGAGATGATGATGCTTTCAGTATTTCTATACTAAAGATATAGATGATGATGCTTTCAGTATTTCTATACTAAAGATATAGATGATGATGCTTTCAGTATTCACATACTGGAGATACAGATGGTGATAGTTTAGTATTCACATACTGGAGATGTAGATGATGATGGTTTGGTTGTTGATGTGCTAACGAAGCCTCTATCTCGAGTAAAGTTCGAACACTTTCGAGACAACCTTGGTGAGGTTCGGAAGAACCTTCCTCGAAAGGGGGATTAGTGATGGTGCAGTGGGATTGTATCATCCCTGGGAATCTACCCTAAAGTGATCTGGTGACCTCGATCCTCGAGAATGAAGAGGGATTGTATCATCTCGGGACATCTGTCCAAAAGTGATCTGGTGAATTCCTTGAAGTAGCGACATGAGTAAGTTCTATACCCAGCAGCATAAGTAGCACATAAGTATCAGCATTAAGTCATCACATTGGTGGAATCATGCAAAAGGAAAATTGTATGAGATATATTTAACTTTTCAACTTTATGTTTCAATTAGGTTTGCTGCATTTGTGCATTTCAGTAAAAAATAATGTATCCAATGACTCAACACTAATACAATAGGGTTGGCTTGTTTCGGGTGTCACCTACATACAGATGTAACAATGGAGTTTATCATCATAACAGAAATGAACGATTCGACGTCATAATAGTAGACCTTAGATCCTAGAGGTCCTTGTTATCAATTGTACACAAAATCTTTCTCTGAGCTTGTACCAAAACCAAACGTGAGCCACAGAGGAGTGTTTGTTACTCAGGTATAACATCATAAAATCGCTCAAATTATTATAGACGGACTGACTTATGTGGCATACATGACATTTTGAATGACTTGTGGAAGTTCTCTTCTCTACATCACCAAGATTATTTTTTTCTCCAAAGAATATTGTGAAGTGTTTATATTCATAGGCCGTATAAGAACAAGGTGTTTACCTTCAAATGGCTGCCTCGAGTAATTGAGTTTTAATAGATCATGATATTAGTATTAATTATAATTTAGTTTCGATCTCTAGTTTAGCGATCACTCAAGTATAAGATGTACTTGGTAATATCTACCGAATCACAGGGTTATATTGGCTCAAATTATAGATATGATATACAGTAATTTCTGCAACGTTTCTTGCATAGAACCCATTCATAGCGGACAAACTAATTTTATATATACTTTTAATTAAACAAAGCATTTTTTATTTAGAGTTTGACACACTTTTCAAGCTGCAAAGAAGTGAAATCACAAGTGTTTTTCTTAAAGTTCAAATTGGTTGGATTACATTACACTTGAGTCTATCCAATCCTTAGCGTAGTTGAATTTATATGGCACCTTCTAGAAGGAGTGGGTTTTGATCTCAAGATTCTTTACAAAAGGAAACTTGTGTTGACCATTTATTCTATTAAAACTTAACAATTTAAAAACAAGTTTAAAAGTCATCCTTATTCACAATATTTTTTATTGAACATATCTTTTTATTATCAAGTATAAATAACTATTTCAATGTTTTTTTAATTAACATATAAGATAATACCCCTACAAGAATAAGTGACTCACAACACCAACTCGTTGAATTTTTTTTTTTTACAATAAGTTGTGTCAGAACTAGATGCATTTTGGTTCATGTATTGGAGATACAAGGAATTATTGGAATTATATATATATATAAAGAATTTGTTGCAATTATAGCATAAGATATACGGTATTTGAAAAAGTAAAAGTATCATGATATCTTCAAAAGTAAGAATACTTTTTATAATAGAAATAGTGATTGTATACTGACTAAACTAATATGGTTTAGAAATTAGTTTAGAAATTGATTTATAAAAAAATTTTAAAATAAGGAATTTTAAAAAGATATATTTTTATTGAAGGTTTCATACTTGATAGTGGTTGAGAATTGAGATAGCATTTCCAAATTTCCTTGAAATTGATGCATAATTTTCCATCCCTCCACGTTTCCGAACTCAACAAATTTCACATAAGGCATGACAGGCTCAAAGAACTCAACAAATTTCACTCTTTTGTTTCTGCAAGCAAAATTCTGATGGTGAAACACAGCTCATTAAAATTAAGTAATTATTGTAGTTTATGATATAACTTTAATGGCTAAATTCCAGCTCAATTTCCATTAATGTCGTAAATGACACTGAACTTTCTCTACTCGAGGCGCATATATAAATTTCATTTGAAATTGATGCAGGGCACGAGTGGAGAATACTATATAGTTACTCTTCATTTTTCGGTGTTTCTCTTAATTTATGCCATTTTCTTACTAAGTTGGATGGCATAATATTTTAAATTTCTTTTATTTGCCGATAAATTTGTTGTTGCATTTCGAAGCGTTTGTAATTTCCATCAAATTTTGTTGTTGACTAGCGTTTTCATTAAAATTAAGAAGTTTCTCTAGTTTAGGATTTCTCTTTATTGTCTAAGTTTCAGCTCATGTTCCCTTTATCTTGAGGCGACCATGTATTCTATATCTTTGAGGTTTATATTTCAGTTTTTCTTTGCTTGATGTAGAGCACAATTTGTGAATCAGTCAATCCTGCAGGAAAACGGTTGTGTACTGTCGAATATTCTATCTAACACCTCTATTTTCCTAAATATTCAATTGAATACTTAGATAATGGTTACTTGTATATTATTGATGTGGAAGTTAGAACACAGGTTCAGGATCAAACAAACCAGGAGGAAAACGATTGATCATTCTAGAGTTCTTTATTTAACTCTTCTAATTTCCAATAAATATCCACTTAAATAAAAGTTACTTGAATATAATTTTTCTAAACCATATGATGATGATGATGATAATGATGGTTAACGTCCCCTGAGACCAAAATTTGGTCTATCGGACCCTGAAGAAGAAAATTAATTAGTTTGTTTTAAAGTGATATTTCTATGCTCAAAGAGCTTGGAGAGAAGCATCCCGAGCTTACTATAATTTTGACAAGCTAAAAGGCTAGGAATGTCGGTATTGCAACAAAGATTATGAAACTGGGATCTGATGTGGGTGTATGCAGGGCACTCTAAGAGGAAGTGATTCCCATCTTCAATGTTCTTAGTCTCACAAAGGTGGCAGATCCTTTCTACCCAAGGAGTTTTGGGGACTGTCCAACGACCAGTTTCGCTGTGGAGCTCATGCGAGTTCGTTCTTATCTTAGCTATATATGTTTTGCATTTGAATTCTTCTATGCATTAATAAGATAAAACGATATTGCCTTACCTTATGACATTAACTAAATTATCTTATCTATGATCCATGATCGTATCTTGTAAGGTTTAGTAATTGTTTCTATTGTCTTTATTCTTCTTGGATTTTTTATTTCTCCCTCAATTTTTTTTTTAGCAAGTAATGAATATACGTAATGAATATTCTTGAAGGATAATCGCAGCAGTTATTTTGTAGAGAAACGCTATTTTGGAGAGAAACGACTGTGCAATAGTTGTTTGATACTGTTTGTCTTTTATTTATTTTCTCGCAATTAAAAAATTACATTTAATTAGAGCTTAACTTTCAATTATATCTAAAACTCCTCTGAGAATGATGGTTAAATATTTGTAGAGTTATTGTTTCTTACTAGTATTGATGTAAGTCATTTTCTACGCATTGGTGCAATTTTTTTCTAGAGCATAATCTTATTGTGGAGACTTTGATAGTATTTCTGGTTTACCTGAAAGTCTTGTAAAGCTCAATTGCAATGGAGTTATAACCAAACTAAAACTAAAAACTATATGTAGTTGTATTTTGAGATAAATCTGTGTAAGTTTATTCTTTAGCCATTTTGCATTTAGTAGGGCTTCATTCTTTGAGGGTCGCATTAGAGCCTTGGGTAGTTATATCCTTTTATATGGATTCTTTATATAATTGTTGTAGTGTGCATATGGTAATTGCATTGGCAATTTTTAATATCTACATCTATTATATCTTGATCTGATTCAATAATGGATCTAGCTGATATGGTCAATCTCAGTTCCATTCAATTCTAGGCATAATGATTATAATTGGAGACCTCAAATTAGATTTATTTTTCTCTTATTAACTTTGAGGTGTATGAACTATGAAGTATCATATTTTACTTTTGAAGGGATAAAGACTCTATTAGAGAATAGAGTTAATCAGTCTATATATGAACAAGTCATATGAACAAGGCAAACTTACGTCAAGGAAATTTTTTGACTCACTTTGAGATTCTTTCAGAAAAAATAAGAATTCTGTGAAAATTGAACAGATTGGTAATGAAAGCAAACCTTGGAAGGGTGAATACATTGGAATTTAGGCTATATGAGAGTGCCATTTGATGCCTTAGGGGCTTCAATCTTTTTTGGTCCATACTTCAAAATTTATCACCTGTGATTTAATACTTTCTCTGCATCTATATTAACATTGTTTTTTTACTTAGAACTGAATTTTTGTCCCAACATTGTCATTTTACTTAGAGTTGTTTCTGTGTTTGCAATGCTACAAAGATTTGTTGGGGACTACCCTTTGGTAAATTTGGTGCATGGATGATTAGTATCTCTTAGACTGGAAGGTTTACTGAAATTGACAAGGTTGAGGATAGTGGGACCATATTTTAGTGATGTTGATATATGGTAATGAATAACATTTCAATTATTTTGATTTTTCCTATGTTGAGGCGCATTGAAAATGTGTGAAACAAAGATGCAGGAGAATATGATCTCTTCATGCCTGTTCCTATGAACTTGTAAAAAAAGGTATATGAACTCGGAAAGGAAAGTTCTACATTTTCTAGTGTATGTTGGTTTGTTGTAAAATGAGAATATTCCATGAGGTTTACTCTAGTGCAAGAAGTAAATTCATGAAAATTTTCAAATCACCATCAAAGTGTAGATATTCCCCCGTTTATACTCATGGTTTTTGATGTGTTTGGACTAGTGGTATGGCCATTTTACATGGGGAATTTTGTCTAAAGTTCATTATCATCTTTTGGCTTGACCTTACTTATGGTAGTCCACTTATCAAGGTCTTTAGCCATGAGGATGTGGTATTGAAAAAATATGTCACCTTCAATGATTTTTTTGGAATTCTTGGTGATGGTCAAATTGGAAGTATGTGTGGCATTGGAAATTTATCTTGTGGTTTTCAGGACATAAAGAAAATACTTTTATGTGAAGAAGCATTGAGAGGAATTGGTCATTGAATACCGCTACTTAGTTTAATACTAGGTTGCAGTTTGACAATGATGTGTTGATTACTAGAGAAGGAAATTTAGAGATTCTATCACATGTTCATGTAGGCTTCCTATTTGTAGGTTGTCAGATTAGTATCAGGGGACTTATTATTGGGTGAGTATGCATCTCTTTTAGGAGGAAAATTGATCATACATGCAAGAAATTTAGGGGACTTATTGTTGGGTGAGTATGCATCTCTTTTAGGAGGAACATTGATCATACATGCAAGAAAATTATTTTTACAGAATAATTCTTTCCTAAGTACAACTGCATTGGGTGGAGTACCCCCCAAATGAGTGGAACACCACTTGGTGTTGATGGTGTAGGTGGAGGTCATGGAGGCAGAGGTGCTTGATGCATTAAGGGTGATGGAAAGAATATAGAAGATACATGGGGTGGAGATGCTTATGCTCGGTCTACTCTTACTAAGCCCTGGAGTTATGGAAGCATGGGTGGGACAACAAGATGGGAAGGCGAATTCGGTGGTGGGGAAGGTGGGCATCTCAAGATCATTGTAAAGAGAATTTTGAATTCCAATGGATCTATTAGTGCCGACGGAGGAGATGGAGAATTCAAGGGTGGATGAAGTTTAGGAGGGAGCATTATTCTCCATGTGGCTAAATTGTAAAGTGTTAGATTTTTATCATTCAAGATAGCATTATCTTAGGATCTTATTTGAGAGAATAACATGCACATCAATAAACACTAGAGACAAGAGACACAAAGAATTTTCCTCGGGGAAACCATAAAGGAGAAAACCCTGCAACTTCCTCAGAGATAGAATGAGCACCAATGGTAGTAGTAAAACCCAAAAACAAAAAAGATTATCTCTACAACTTGTTCTCTCTCACACACTTGAGAGAGCTTCTCCTCTCTCACTCATACGCCCCAATGAGTGAGTGTGTGTGTGATAAATAGAGAGGCTCACTCTCTATTTATATTCTTTCGTTCACTTAATGTCCATTCCAACATGTCACCTTACTTAACAATTACTTACTAGGGCTGACATCTCTAGGAGAGTCTAATAACCCTAGTGCCCCACAACTGTGGGGACTTTGCCCTCTGAAAAAAAATGAGGGTTAACCTTGACACAATTGTGAGGACTATTGCCCTGAATTACAATGGAGAGTTAATCTCAATGACTTTACATGACTTGTTTACATTATTGAATCTCCCGATCGGAACATTGGGGCATGACATGAATCAATTACATTACAGATACTTCCCATAATAAACATCGAGGTACAATATACAAGTGAATACATTCCGAAGTTACAAATACATCAACACTCCCTCTTAACTAGGAAGGTATTCTCTTGACACAATTTATCAGCACAAGTCTTCTTCTCTGTATCATCTGGATCATCATCAAGACATCTTCATCTTCAAGTCATATTCATCGTCAACTCATCTTCATATTTAACTCATCTTCATCTTCAGGTCATCTTCATCTTTAAGTCATCATTGCTGGATCATCACTGGATTTAAATCATCACTCGGATCTAGATCATCTCTGGGTCATCATCACTAGTGCTATCTCTTGATTCTTCTTGTCACAAGAAGTTCTACAGAGCCAACCCTTTTTCATGTTAGTTGTAGGCCTAGCCTTCATGTAGGTCTTCATCGTCTTCAGCGCTTATATCTGACCATGGAATGAACCATGCTAGAAAGGCCCGCTCAGCACTTACATATGACCATGGGAGGAACACATCCAAGAACCATGTCAGAAAGGAATGCCCAACACTCACATCTAACCATGGGAGGAACACATCTAAAACCCATGTCAAAAAGGCCCAACACTCACATCCGACCTCATCTTGTCAGAAAGGCTCTGCACTTACATCTAACCATGTGTAAACACATCATGCCATAATGGCTCTGGACTTACATTTGACCATGTGTAAACACATCGTGACAGAATGGATCTGCACTTACATCTGACCATGTGTAAACACATAGCACTAGAATGGCTCTGCACTTACATCTGACCATGTGAGAACACATCATGCCAGAATGGATTTGCACTTACATATGATCATGTGTAAACACATCACGCCAGAATGGCTCTGCACTTACATCCGACCATGTGAGAACACACCACATCAAAATGGCTCTTAGTCCAAGACTTATTATTCTTGGTAACTGACCAGGTACCTCCATTCTCCCAGAGAATGGCATTCAGCGCTTATATTTGATCATGTGGGAACACATCCCATAGTCACCTCAGAATCGCTCAGCACTCACATCTACCATGGAAGGAACCAATCCTCTCACCATGTCAGAATGGCTCATGGACTCATCACTTTCCCTTGGAGGTAATCTCGATCTCAAGAACACCAAGTTTCTCCCTGAAGTATTCAAACTTCACTCTAGCGAATGGCTTGGTCAACACACCAGCTATATGTTCGTCCGTAGTAACATACTTGAGCTTCACTGCTCCTATTTGCACCGTTATCCCTAATATAGTGATATTTGATCTCGATATGCTTCGACTTGTCATGGAACACAGGGTTCTTCGACAACTTCACACAACTCTGGTTGTCACAATAGATATAAGTAGCATCTAACTGGAGATCAAACAAATCAGATAGTAGCTTCCTCAACCATACTGCCTCACAAATAGCTGAACAAGGTGCAACATACTCTGCTTCAGCTGCACTCAGTGCCACACAAGACTTTTTCCTCCTGAACCAAGAAGTGCTCTTCCTATCAATGGCATTGCCTTCCCAATCCGAATCCACATAACCCTCCAGGTTAATGTTATGATATTATCATACTTGATCCCATGCTCAACTGTACCCTTCAGGTACCTTACTGCATGCTTTGCAACCATCAGGTGAACATGTCTCAATGTGTTCATAGCAAAGCAAATATCTGGTCTTGTATTCCACAAGTACAAAATGAGGAATTAGCTACTAGGTGACTAAACATTCTAGTCACCATAGGTTTTTCAAGTGATTTACTACTAAATATGGGCAATTTTGATTGACCCAACTATAAACGACTAAAATTAACGACTAATTTAGTCACCCGTTAACAAAAATGACTAGATAATAAGTGACAGAGTTAAAAATGACTAACATAAATGACTAATTTAGTCACGACATAAAAAATGACTAGCTAGAATAATATGAGTTAGTCATTTTTAATTGTGTCCTGGAAAATTACAAATTTGATAATGAGGTGTAAATCTTGTAAATTCTCTGCCTTCTATTAGTAATATTGGTGCCATGCACCTCGATCTTCAGAGATCTAACAAAGTAATTGCATGAATTTTCTCTTGACCATCTGTATTCCCATTGCACCATTGAAGCAAACCTGGTTAAGCGCATGCCAAAGGAAAATTAGGTTCCTACGTCAATTACGAATTAGGTAGTAGAACGAGTACCATATCGGTACCTAGCTAGAAGCATCATAGATAGTTGTTGATCCTTCGACAATGTAAGAGTCCCTGCAAGTCCCATACATCTGAAGTGCTTTTCTAACTCCAATATAACTTTTTTCATGATTTGTGACCATCGAACGTCTAGACGCACCAGTCGATGTAGCTTCACCAGGCTCCGTTCCTTTAAATTATTCATGCTAGCAAGAATGAAATTCACAACTCCATTTTGTAGGAATATATCCAAGTAGTCATTTCTATCATCATCCTTCTTCTTTTTAAGCCTTGAAAACAAATGATCACCCAGTGACCCATGGGTATGTTTTAAGCAGATGATATTTTCCATGAACTAATCCTTACAATAAAAATCTTCTGCCAATAAAAATCAGTCAAGTCTTTTGGCCACAACAGCATCTGCCACCCGCCTGTTACATTAGGTAGGAGCCAAGGGGCTTGGTTCAATATCCACCAATTTGTTATTTGTAATGTATTGTTGAAACCAAGGGGCCATCTATTTAGTCCTAGATTTGGAGCCCCATGATTCCTTAAGTAGTGGTGGTAAAGTTGAGGTCCCCCACTAGAATGAGGGAAGAACAACCAAGGATTAGACCATGCCTTTCAATAGCCTCCTAGAAGTCCAGTTGATCAACATAAATCCCACAATAGTTAATAATGTGTAGGGGTATATCCAAAACCCTACAAAAACATTTCAATAAGATACCCCCACAAATACGAAAGGGATTAAGTCTAATATGAGCAAGGTTCCAAGCAAAAAGAAGGGCTCCTGAAAGGCATGTAGCATCAAACAAACAACAATCCCATGTGGGGAGAATAATCTATAGAAACACCCTTGATTTCAAACTAGAGACCATCGTTTCCTAAAATAATAGGAGATCCAGACAAACCAAATGTAATAACCTCTTAAGGGCCACAATATTCGAGGTACCCCTCACCCCTCTAACATTTAAGGACAATGTCATCATTAGGTAACAACCTTTATGCTAAATATACTCTAAAAGGTCTGAAAATGTTTAATAGTGCATCCTATGAATCCAAAATCTCACTAAAAATTTCCTTGACTGTCGTCGAGTCGTTTCCCTACATTGGCTGATCTGAGTGGACATTTCTCCTTCTCTTGCCATTGTTCTTCATGATGGTTACATTTATATTTTTGGAGACTAATGGGTCTGGGTCAGTATCCGACTTGGAGAAAACCAGGATAGGATCCTACAAGAAAATCCCCTAGGAAAATGGGAGGGAAGAATCAAATCATCAAAGTCAAATGACTTATCAACCAACCCATAATCCAATATTGAGGCTACACCATCACTTAAAACCTTGGATTTCGAAGACAACACTAAGTTTTCCTTCTGTAACATTAGCACTGACCTCAACAACCTGAGTATGTTATTTTAGATAAGAGACCAAAACAAAACCTCATCCTAGTAGAAAGATCCCCAAGGGGAAAAGTTGGAATTGAAATATGAGTTAGTTTGTCCCTTTATCTTTATGAATAAAGATGACTTGTTTTAAAAATATTAAAAAAATGTTTGAATAGGGATTTTATGCCTTTAATAAATGGATTCAAATGGTCAATTTACTATTTTTAATAATGTAAAGTGTTATACATTTTTTTCACTTTATTGAAAACACATTGTTATGCCAAAGTAACTAGAAACTCAATCCAAAATTACATAATTTTAAATAATGAAAATAATTATAATTTAAAAAGAAACCGTTGTTATATAAAAGGTAGAAGCCAAAATTAATGAAAAGAACACTCATAAATACTTAAACACAACGAAGCAAGTTGATATTACTTTCATTTTTTTTTTGAAAATTTGAAAGTAATATTTTCTTTTATCTTCATAACTAGGAAAAAAATGGGTTCAAAAAAATGGAAAAATGCTAATTATGTGAGGGTATTAAAAAAGCATATAATAATAACTCTATACTCTTCATAGAGGTGGAAATAAGTCGTCGTATAGGCCAAAGGACAAAATAATCAATTCAATAGAAAAAGTCCATGATTTGGGTTTTTCAAAGCACCAAGATAACTCTCTCTTCCACCTTTACCATTCAAGTTGCCGCCATTAAAACTAAAAAAATCAGACACGAAGGCCATATGTGAATATAATAGAATACTATGTGTTCATAACCAATTGGAGGAATTAACTAATAGTCTGCATCTCATGAATCATTAAGGAATTTAGTCAGACTCCCAAACCTACGAATGTCTAATGTAGAGATACCTTAACATGAAATATGTGAAAGAGGTTAAAATAGTCCACACCCACATGATTGACACGGTGTTTAATCTCGAAGTGTCTTTGATAAAAAATTCATTTCCATGTATGTCGAATTCGACAACGTGGAGGATGCTTGTCAGGTTTTTGACGAAATGATGGAACGAAACGTAGTTGCATGGACTACATTGATTGGAGCTTATACAAGACATCGGCTCTGTGAGTATGCCTTGAACTGATTTACCAAATGCAATGAATAGGAATTCGGTTGTATCAGTTAATCTTTACCACTGTTCTCCCAGTGATCACTAACTTAAGATCTCTTCAGCAGGGGAAGGAGGTGCCTGGAGAGATAAATAGGAGTGGGTTTTGACAAAATGTATTTGTGGGAAGTGTGCTTGTTGATATGTATGTTAAATGTGGGAGCATGGAGGATGCACAGGAAGTGTTTCACAAAATGCTTGAATGAGATGCGGTTACCTGGACTGCGATAATGGAAAGATATGTACAAATTGAACATTTGGGAGAAGCCCTGAAGCTCTTTAGTGAAATGCTAGTTTTGGGGATGAGACTTGATTAGGCATATTCACAGTTATTCTTCCAGCTTGTGCCAAATCGGTAGATTTGCAAACAGGTATGTATGTCCATCAAGAACAATTAAAAATGGTGTATTAGGATATCTTATATTCTGGTTTCCAAATTCTACAGAACTTAATAGATCATGAGAAGCAAACTGTACAAGTTTCTCTAGTGCAATGAGTCCTCTTTAATGATGCAGAGTTTGTGTAACATGCTACAAAAGTGTCAAAGTGACGAGGTTGGAGCCACTCTAAAATATACTGAAATAATTAACAATTAAGAATTAAAATTGAGCTCACAAATAATATCCACTGGAGTAACACTCAGATTTACTCAAATTTATGAAGGAAAATCTGGTGTTAACACCATGTTTAAGGGATTTATTAGGTCATACAGAGCTTTCACCAACATACCCATGTTTCTTTACCCTTTGTAATGAATCTTGAGGTTTCTCCATGCAAAGTTCTATCTTAATATCTCCATTTAAAGAAATAGTCTTAATGTTTATTTGATGAACTTTCCAACTGAACTGAGGTGCAATTACTCACAACATTCTAATTGTGACTAGTTTTACCATGGATGCAAAAGTTTAATTGTAATCAATGTCTTCTATTTCCCATATCTTTTGGTGGTGAGTTTTTCCTTGCATTTATTGACCAACCCATTTTCCTTGAACTTCTTACTGTAAATCCTCTATAATCCAATTGCTTTGATCAAACAAATTTGGTCGTTACTTCCTTTTTAAAAATAAATAGGATCAACTTTAATTGTATCCAACCAAATTTCGTCTTTGTTTGCTTCTTAAAAAAATAGGATCATGGGATTTCACAATTGCTCTCATTGATGCAATATTTACATAAATTCAAGACTTTGAACTTCTAACTATATCTGTGCTTTGCTGCAATTATTTTGGGTTGTTATTTTAAAGGAATTATTTATAATGTTTTAACCTCTTTGCTATACTACTTCTTGGTTGTTGCTAGGGCTACAACTCTTTTCTTTTCTCATCTTTCTCTATGCCATGCCTAATAAATTATGGGAGTTTTGGTGGATCTAGGAGTCTCTTGCAAAGGAGTTCGTTATTCATCTTGTTCTTTTTATTTTATTTCTTCTTGTTGTAGTATGTCTTTATATATTCATAACTACATTGACTTTTTCATCAAAAACAACATTTCTAGCAACTATAATTTGTTTCTCAATAAGATCATATAAGTTATAACAATCTAATGTTGTGATATGTTCAATAAAAATACATTCTCTGACTTCTCTCTTCAGGTTTATGTCTAATTTACACTTGGATAGGAATGAATGTAGTATAATAAAAAACATTGAAGCTTATACCTGGACTTCGTGACCAGACTTGGAATTTGTTAGTAGTCGTTCCTCTTATATTTTTAGTGGGATTTGTTAAGAATAAAAATGATTGCATGCATTGCTTCCACCTAAAATTAATGTCCCAGGTTGTGCCATTTCCACATTCATTGGCCCATCTCAAATATTTTTTTGTTTTTTTCTTTCTTTCTTTTCACCACACCATTTTGCTTGTATGCATTGATTTTTTTTCTTTTGATTCCCTTCTTCTTTCAAAAATTAAGAAAGTGATTTGAGACAAAATCACCTAATTTGTTTTTTGTAAGAGCCTTCTAGAGGCAGTTGGTTGAAAATTTGGGTAAAGTTAGGATACAGACATTACAGTGAGCTACAACAGTCTACATATTAAGTGTTTGGAAAAATTCTCCACACAGATATAGTTGGTTCCTATTGTTACCTACAGCATTCAGAGAAAGGTTTGCAAAGTGTTTGCCAAAATTAGTGAATTAAAATCAGCACATCAGATAGACACAAACCGTTTAGTTGGGTCAAGTTCTTTACCCTGGTATGTTTGGTGTTAATAATATGGCCTACAACTATCTAACACGGTGATAGTGGAACATTTGACAAGGTAATAAGCCCAATCTATTCAACTTGAAAATCTCAGTGGAGTTCCCACTGTCTGTTTGCTAGTTAATTTTAGTTGGAACTTTTTTATTCAATTATGGCATTTAATGAATAATTATTGTTTTGTGTTTCTGAGAGATCCACCTAATGATATGCAATGTACATTGATTGAGTTCTCTTTCCTTGCAGATGAACAACTTACCTGTTGTTCACCAGTATATTGAAATATTTGCTATGCAATTATACTTAAAGTTTCCATCCATGGTAAGTCATATTTCAGTTATTATGCTAACATACTTGGCTTTAGCTTATAAATATGTTCGGATCGGATTTTAAGTTGGATATTATTTGATATTAATTTTTGCTAAGAAGTGTCTAACCTTTGATTTCTGAACCACTTATTGGTATTTAGTTCTACTCTGGAAAGGGAAATTTGATGTTTGGAGGTTCATAGTACATAGTACCCAAAATCACAGCCTTTTGCTTATTACTCATAGTGTTATCCCTATCCATTTAAAGAAGAAATCCTTTCTTTTTCAGAGTGGCATTTGAAGTTTGAACTATTTGAAGTACAAAAATATGTCATATACATAATCTATGTTGTGAATGTAGTGATTAATCTATCACAATACTATGTATTGTAGTGTTGGTTTGAACCATTTATAAGGTTTCTGTCTATCTAAAAACTGATACTGTAGTAGTAAAATAAATTGGATGGCTTACAGAGAGAAGCTTACATTGCGATTGGATTTCATATCTAAATTCTTTGAAAACAGTAGAAGAAAACAAAAAGAACAAAGGCACATGGAATAGAGAGACATCAATTCACATACAATAAAACATCAGTTGTCATATTCTAACACTTTTCTTGAAAGAAAGCAATGTTCCAGCAAGTTTCAAGGATGTAGGGGGTGCAGGGAAAAAGGGGTTTGTCTGGAGAATGTGTGAAGACACCTCCCAAATTTCAGGAAATTTCATAGGGGACATCATGGCCGCTGACATAGGGGATCACACCTCAACTATTTAATATAGGAAAAATATAACTATAAAATTATAAAAAATAATAGTGTTGTTTAACTTTTTATAAAATTATCAGAAATACTGTAGAAATATGTTATTCTCCACCCTATTATGCTTTTAAAGGTTTGATGCCTACAAAAATCTATGTGCTTGGTGTGCAGCTGTTAGTGAAATATGGATGGAATGAGGGTTTAGGAGGGGTCCACCAACTTTTCCACTCATTCAAAGTTAAAAAATTAACATGAATTTATCTTTTTATTGTCTTCTTAAAAGTTTTTAATGGTTGTAGGCAAACTTTGGGAAAGGGAACTTCTAGGAGCACTTATTGATAGCAAGTATTCCTGGTACTCCTTGTACTTGGGAATGTTTTATTAAAAGGAGATTCTAGTATTTACTAGTGGTATCAAGTACTCGTGGGAGTCCTTGGTACTTGGGAAAACCACCCTTAAGTTCTAGGGATTTCACAATTGAGCAGTCAACATTTCTAGTGACATTTCCTATTGCCAATTTGGTCCATAATCGATTGTGTCAGGTACCAACTATATTCTGCAACAAAATTTCTGAAACTTTTGTTTATTACCTCTGTTTTCCCTATTGGAATTTGTACATTGGGGTGAAAATAATTGGCACATGATCCAAATAAAAGAATTGGCACATGCAAGAATGCACCCCATAGAAAATCATTGCTACCCTTAACTTGTAGGGTGCAACCATGCATGCACAATCAACCAAAGAATTGTGTGTGACATCGGATGTTGTGATTCTCCTAGAGGTGTCTTCACTGCTCCACCTACATCCATCGCAGCAATCACCCTATAGATGGATGAGGGAACCCCCAATTGCATAGGTGTTTATTTTCAGCGGATTGTATTTCTAGATAAGAAAATTTAGGGACAAAATTCAATACCCTAGCGATCAACAATAAAACCAATTTCTAAGGGAAGACTAGAGGGTGCATTCATAGCTCGCATCAAACTTAATAGATTCAGATCTAACATAGTGGCATCTTGTATGAATCAAACCCTCTTTAAGGCTTGTAAGCACGAACACTTTCATTCAGCCCTTATATTCTTATTTTTAGGATATGTTTTCAATTTTGTGTAGCAGTTGGTATAGTATAAAGATAAGCATTTCCAGACACCATCTTATAAGTCATATCATATATGTGTTTTTATCCTTACATCAAAAGAGTGAAAAAACTTAACTATATAGGTAGTTTGGCTTTGGGTGAAATTGTTAAAATTTCAGTACATGATAAAAAGACCTGCAAATTTTTAACTCTAGAAAGCTAGAAAACTTAAGGAACTTTCAAAAATAATTCTGTTTTCCCTATCTGAAAACACATATGCTAATTGAAAAGTACCCATGGCAACTAATAAGAAATCAAAGCACTTAGAATATCATCCTTTTTTGTTTCTTAACTCAGGAAAAGAAAATAGTGCACACACTTGCTGGTAAACTGAATAATGCACAGAGGGGACCCTACCTTCATGTATAGGGTTTACGATGTGATTCGAACTATCTTAGGCACCTAGGTAGGAGCACCCGGCATGCATGTAATGTACACATTCAAGCCTCTAGATAGCTGTGCCAAAACTAAAGTAGGTAATCTCTTGTAGTGCAGTCTCACCCTGCTCATGTGTTCAGTACCTCTATCTATTTCTGGAAATTACTAATTCTGTTAGTCAAAGTGAATTTAGAAACAAAAAGTCCTAATCTGGAAATCACTAATTCTAGACATTAGCGGAATCTAGAAATAAGTAAAGGTCAGCGCATGCATGCATCTTCATTGGCTACTAGAAAAATGCTATGTGCCTCTACTCTTTCTCTATTCCTATGCCATCTCTATGTCCTTCTGCACCCTTTCCTGGAATGTGCCATCAATGTGGTGAAAATTTTTTAGGGGAAACTAAGGTAAAATATAACACTACTTTGCGAGAAAGGTGTTCTCCACCAAGACCAGTCACTCTTTTAACATCTCAAACTTCCCCTTATCTATGGGCATTGTCAAAATGTCTACGACTTGCACATTTGAAGGAACATACTATAGGTTCACTACACCCTTATGAACTATGTTCTTGATGAAATGGTACTAGATATCAATGTACTCAAAGTGATGATGAATAAATGGACTTTCAGAGAGCTTGATGCAACTTGTAGGAACCCTAAATAGCTGTATTCTCTAACATCTTATCAGTCAACTGTAATATCAACTTGCAAAGTAAGATGGCCTCACCACTAGTAGGACTGAGTGACATATACTTTTCCAATGCTGGCAGCATACCCTATGAAATTATGAACCTAACTTGGATAAGTTGGATTAGCCAGAGACCCGAAAATAATAAAATGCAACTCAAAGGAATTAGATTGCATATATCTTCTAGAGTTCAATATCTGAATCCGATAGCTCTGCCATGACTGACCAAGAGTAAGACCTGCTTCATGATGACCTTCTGATATTCCTTCCAGAATGACTTCTTCCAAATCAATTTCTATGTGCAAAGTAGTACATGGTATCTAATGTCCCCAAAATTATGGATCCGCCAATTATAGTTACAGTAGTTGCAATCCACTGAACATGGTGACTAACCACAATGAAGGACAGTGCAATAAAAGCCACTGAAGTGCACATACAAGCCATCCACATGAGCTTGTTAAATACAAAAATAACTTTACTTTGAGCATTTATTTCCCATGCAACTAGTGATACCTGAACAACCACTACTGTAAGAGATATGAATAATCCAACTGAGTCAAAAATGAAAAATATTTGGAATGCCACCTTCTTAGCTATCATAGCTTGTCCTAGAGATAGGCCTGCTTGTGATAGGTTTTGTGACCCTGCATAGTTACCAGGTATAGCGTAAATCCCTGCAAAGGCTATTGTTGCAATAAGAACCGCAACAACCGTCACAGAGTTGACTGTATTTCTGATTCCCTCTGACTTAAAATAATTTATTTCATTTACAATTCTAGTAACTCGTCTTTGTGTTTTTTCAATATGCACAAGTTGTGTATGCACATCATGCTTTATGTCACTAACAATTTGTTTTAGCTCTCTTCCTTCTTTAGGTTGGCTTATATGTTTGCCATTTTTAGCACCAGCTTCTTTCAATGCACTCTTGATTTTTGGTGCAACTTCCATAAAATGTGATTTTTCTGCTACATCAAGTGTTGTTTCTTTTAACTTATTCAGAACATTCAGATCAATGCCCTTGTATTCCAGTAACTCTCTCACTATCTGAACAAAGAAAGAACAGTTTAGTACCAGTAGCCCATGAACAGGAAAAATTACTTTGAAACCTAATGGATAATGCATGCCAGCAAAAAGAAAGCTAGAAAATATTTTGAGGTTTCATTTATGAAGTGACCCGTGTGTCCACATCTTAGAAACACTTTTGTGTAACAATGAACTACATTGAGCTTATGCTAAAATAGATCCATCTCAACTCTAGATCTATTAAGCACTAAGAGTGATCAAAACTCAAGGTGCAAACCTTTGGGCAATAAATAGTTAGCCTCTTTTTTGCATTACACACACACATGAAGGCAGATAGAAAAACACACATGTGAAGACAGACACTTATGCACAAAGTAATGAAGATACTTCCCCCAACCCTGAGATGTAAAGTGCATCGCTTCTCTAGGTGCAATTGCAAGAAATGAAAAGGTGGTAATAAAATAGAGCAATCATCAAACTGTATAATGAAATGCGTATAATGAACATTTATCTACAAATAAACACATCCATTGTAGTCTTTCTATATGTGTGTGTGTATTATTGCGATGTGACTATATTATGTAAAGGTTGCACTATCAAATTGTATAATGACATATGAAAAAGAAATCTTCATATTCAAATTAATTCATCTACTGTAACAGTAGCATGTAAGTAAACAATGTTGAGGCTTCTAGGAGAAGAGCCTACTTGGAAAGTACTAAATTTAGCATTACGAAGGAGAATAAGTCAGACATATAATGATGGTGAAAGAAAAGCTAACATAGATACATATATTTACATGAAAAAGATGAAAAGTAGAAATTCTACTAAGAACAATGTCATTGTCAAAAAAATGAAATGAACCTCATAAGCTTGAAACACACTTGTATTTCTAGCTATTAAAAACTTGAGAAAACTATATAAACTAAATGCAGTGTTTCCATATTCAGTGATAGTTTTTTACATTGACCTGAGAAAAACTACAGAAGCTCTAATAAGCATGAAGTGCACATTAACAAGGACAACTCAAAATGGGAATCTTTTTGAGGTATGGCTCATTTATTTTAAAATTTTTAAATATTATCATACACTCATTTCCACCCCTAAATATGGAAAATGTTGCATATGATTCATTTCCACCCTCAACCTATAGGGTGCAAGCATGCATGCACCCTCAACCAAAGAATTGTGTGTGACAAAAGCTATTGTACTTCTCCTAGATGCGTCTTCACTGCTGTACCCGCATCCATGACAGCAGTCACCCTATAGATGGATGAGGGAACCACCAATTGCATAGGTGTTTATGTTAGGCAGATTGTATTTCTAGATAAGCAAATTTAGGGACAATCTTCAATACCCTAGTGATAAACATTAACACCAATTTCTAAGGGAAGAGTAGAGGGTGCATTCATAGCTCGCATCAAACTTAACATATTCAGAGCCAACATGGTGGCATCTTGTATGAATCAAACCCTCTCTAAGGATTGTAACCACCAACACTTTCACTGAGCCTTGTATGTTCTTATTTTTAGGATATGTTTTCAACTTTGTGTAGCAGTTGGTACAGTATGAAGATAAGCATTTCCAGTCACCATCTTATAAGTCATATCATATATGTGTTTTTATCCTTACATCAAAAGAGTGAAAAAACTTAACTATATAGGTACTTTGGCTTTGGATGAAACTGTTAAAATTTCAGTACATGATAAAAAGACCTGCACATTTTTAACTCTAGAAAGCTAGAAAACTTAAGGAAATTTCAAAGCTACTTCTGTTTGCCCAATCTGAAAACACATATGCTAACTGAAAAGTACCCACAACAACTAATAAGAAATCAAAGCACTTAGAATATCATCCTATTTTGTTTATTAACTCGGGAAAATAAAACAGTGCACACACTTGTTGGTAAACTAAATAATGCACAGAGGGGACCCTACCTTCCCTATGTATAGGGTTTACAATGTGATTCAAACTATGTTAGGCACCTAGGCAGGAGCACCCAGCATGTATGCAATGTACACATTAGGGCCTCTAGATAGCTGTGCCAAAACTAAAGTAGGTAATCTCCTGCAGTGCACTCTCACCTTGGTCATGTGTTTAGTGCCTCTATCTATTTCGTGAAATTACTAATTATGTTAGTTAAACTGAATTTAGAAATAAAAGGTTCTAATATGGAAATCACTAATTCTGGATAGCAGCGGAATATGGAAATAAGTAAAGATCAGTGCATTCATGCATCTTCACTAGCTTCTATAAAATTGCTCCGTGTCTTTACTCTTCCTCTATTCCTACGCCATCTCTATGACCTGCTGCACCCTTTGTTGTAATGTGCCATCAATGTGGTGAAAAAGATTCAAGAGAAACTAAGGTAAAATCTAACACTACTTTGCGAGGAAGGTGTTCTCCACCAAGCCCAGTCACTCTTTTAACATCTCAAACTTCCCCTTATCTATGGGATTTGTCAAAATGTCTACGACCTACACATTTGAAGGAACATACTATAGGTTCACTGCACCCTTATGAAATTTGTCCTTGATGAAATGGTACATGATATCAATGTTCTCAAAGTGATGATGAATAAATCAAATTTCAGAGATCTTGATGCAACTTGTAGGAACCCTAAATAACTGTATGCTCCAACATCTGATCAGTCAACTGTAATATCAACTTGCAAAGTAAGATGGTCTCACCACTAGCAGGATTGAATGACATATAATTTGCCAATGCTGAACTAAGTGCCATTGTTGTCTACTTCCCATTTAACCAGGATATCATACATGAACACAAACTGAAAGAAAACCCTAAATCACTCTTTTTACCACATGCGTCTCCAGCTCTATCAAAATCCATAGAACCATTTAGCATTGAGTCATCACCTCCTACATACCTAAGACTATGACACTGTTGAGGCTTGGAAATTTGCAGAAAACAATAGCAAGGGATTCTCCCTAGTCAACGTTCCCAACTAGCCCGTGACTGTTTGGTATAGGGAATCCATCCAGTTTACGGTCCGGCTACCGTAGGTCAAGTAACAAAAATAAATAAATAAATAAAGGTTTTACTGGTTGCAGCCCGATCCATCGTGTGTATTTTTTGTATTTTTTGACTTAAAGTATGATATGCACGTGCCTAATTAACCATGCAGGGTGATCAACGATGCAAGGAGTAGTCACAACGTGATGCGTAGGTTCTTACCTCTTGTCTTAGAACTCACAAGCATCTAAATCACATATGTAGCAATAAAGTAAAACTAACTATCTATCTATCTATCCCCGGGGAGCCAAATTGTAACTTATTTATGAGTAATGTGTATTGTGCATGCATTATAAAGAGAAGTTATAGATAGTTGATATTCCTTCCTACAACACATGAACGATTAAATATATTTAGACAATCAGATAGCCAATTGTTTATGAACAGCATGCATTACTCATGGTGGTAATTTCACAGAATAAACCAGAAATCATTCAAACAAGAACATAGGATCTAAGAGTTAGAACGATCTCACAGTTAATGGACAAAAACTGGAAAAATGAAATAGTTCATCTTTCACCAATCCATAGCATATCATTTGAACATCCCACCAAACTTTCTCCGATAGGAAAACAATAATTCTTTATTGCAAAAAAAAGTAGTTCTTCTTACAATATCTCTTTACATGTCTAACTGGGAAAAAGCCCCTGTCAATTCTAACTTTCAAATATTTAAACTAACAGTTGATTGCTTGGGCTTCCCTCCCAAACGCGTGACCTTTCAGTCTCTCAAAACATTTCGGATCCCTACTTTTATATTTTCTATGTGCAGTCATGATCTGTTTAGTAACTGACATCTTTTAGGTCTGTGCCTTTATCACTACTGATCTTTGCCTTCTGCTTCGCTTGTCCTCCTTGAGATTCTGCCGGTTTCAGTTCGATCTTTGTCAAAACTGTCCAGCTATGCCTTCGCGCCGTGGTCATCTCAACAGTCCCTTGAGTCCACCTACAATAAATCAATGTGCATCATTCATTGTGATTGCATTCTAAAAAAAATGTCAAATTATATCAACCAAAACAGCTACTCAACAAGAAAGATCATGTGCATGACTGTTATAAGAACTTTCACAAATGCCAACGCCACCACCTCGTCCACCTATGGGTTTGAAATAAATCTTTGATGATGGAAAATGAAGAACTCATCGGCAGTTTAAGAGGCTAACCTTGGAAGGGTAAACTCATTCACAGCCGCATAAACGGGTCTTAACAGGAGACGGGTACCGTGGAAACACGTAGGCCTATTGGAGTCGGAAGAGTTATGACCTAAGCTGTGGGCGGGAAAACTTCCAATCAGAAATAAAAAAGACATCGACATCAGAAGCCAAGTGCTTTGCACAGCCACAACGCCGGAAGATAAGAAAGTTATAGACATGCGACTAGAGGGCCGACACGCATCGGCGGGAGGAGTACTTATACATCGGGTGGAAAAACCACTAAGCTAATCATCGAGACATCCGCATTGGAGCTTCACAAGACTAATCGTCGGAGTGATAGCGGAATCAGGAGCCGCAATGGTAGAATCATAAAGGACAAAGATTCCACAATAGGTAAGGTCTTCATCGGAGGAGAAATCAACTAAATGACAGTAAGGCTAGTGCTTTTGGAAGCCGCCATGACAGAAGCCCAAGACTTAAGGAGCGGCGAAAACAACAATGCGAGGTCTGAAAAGTCAAAGTGATAATGGAGAGACTTCGCAATCTGTCATCTGCAACTATGGAGAACGAAGTCACAAGATGTTTCGATGCGAAACCAAAGGTCAGCCGATTAATACAAACGCACCGGGGAAAAAATGTCGAAGCTAAAACTTGTTATTTCTCCGCAACTGCGGGAGCGCATGCAAATGAACTTCTGATTCAAACACACTGAAAACGCATTCAAAGGAAATGATAAAGCTTAAACAAATAGTGGATCGTTTCAAGCATTAGAAAGGTCTTTCTGAAGAATCATTAGATCAAATCAAATAAGAAAATCAAACCGATATAAGCAAAAGGAGGGTCCCAAAAATTTTTGATTTTTGGGAAAATGTTGCAGCTGCAACAATTGGCGACTACCTGGTGAACCCCAGATTTCTGATTTAACTCCTCCCCAGTAAAAGACTATCTAGCTTAAAATTGAAATATTCTAGATGTTTGTATTCCTAATCTGTCCAACCCATACATTTAAATCATTGAAAAGCAGTTCATTCATTTGGGAAATGGTAACATCAGAAATATTTGCAAGTCTGAATAACTCTTTTGAGGCCTGATAAGTGAGATTCATTTTACCTGTCCTTAGGTAGTTTCCATCTTGGATGCCACAGGATTGTAACATATGGTAAACAACATTATCCATTTGTTCCTCATTCCCATGCCAACTGCACTTTTGTGCCATTTGAACTTTAGTTCTTTTGAGTCCTCCATCTGCCTTTCTTTCTGAATTTTATTCAGGCTCCTCTATCCATGGTGTCCTTTTGTGTGAGCAAATAATTTACTTTTCATCTCACAGACAGAGAGGAACTTTTGGCAATTTGAAATTCATGCTTTTGATACTTTGCTTTGATATGTATTATTTCTTTAAGGAGTTTTGACTCTTGATAGCTTTTAGCTTTTTTGAAATCATGGCATGGGATCATTTATATATGATATACTGTTTACATTGCTTCCTTTACATGGGTCCTTTGCTATTACTCCCTTGGACATTTTGGATGTGAAATGGATGGAGCCTCGAAATAGTATTCCAGACTTCTTAATTCTGAGTTATTTACAGGGGTTAAGTAGGAATTCAATGAATACTTCAAATTATATCAACCAAAACGGCTACTCAACAAGAAATATCATGTGCATGACTATTATAAGAACTTTCACAAACGCCAATGCCACCACCTCGTCCACCTACGGGTTTGAAAGAAATCTCTGATGATGGAAAATGAAGAACTCATCGGCGGCTTAAGAGGCTAACCTTGGTAGGGTAAACTCATTCACAACCGCATAAGCAGGTCTTAATAGGAGATGGGTACCACAGAAACACGTAGGCCTATCGGAGTCAGAAGAGTTATGACCTAAGCTGTGGGCAAGAAAACTTCCAATTGGAAATAGAAAAGACATCGACATCGGAAGCCAAGTGCTTTGCACAGCCGCAACGATGGAAGAGAAGAAGGTTATAGACATGCGACTAGAGGGACGACACGCATCGGTGGGCGGAGTACTTATACATCGGGTGGAAAAACCACTAAGCTAACCATTGAGACATCCGCATCGGAGCTTCTCAAGACTAATCGTCGGAGTGATAGCGGAATCAGGAGCCGCAACGACGGAATCATACAGGACAAACATTTCACAATAGGTAAGGTCTTCATCAGAGGAGAAATCAACTAAACATTAGAGGAAATTTGAGGTCTAAAATGGACCTCCTAAGGAAAATAATAAAATAATAGTTAAAATAATAAAATAATAGTTATTAATTTTGGGGGAAGAACGAAAAAAAACTACTTTTTTTGTTTGTATTTTTGACATATCTCCTTATTGTTTTACTCAAATTTCGAGCGGGAGATCTTGTTGGATGGGGAATTTAATTTTGCATCCAACAAGTACGCACCCTACATACTTTTGGTAGACCCCGCTACCCCAAAAATAAGAAATACCTGAAAATACGTGATGATGACATCATCATCATGTTTTTTTAGGTATTTCTTGTTTTTAGGGTAGCGAGGTATGTCAAAAGTATGCAGTGTGGGTAATTATTGGATGTGAAATTAAATTCCCCATCCAACAAGCTCTCCCGCTCAGAATTTGAGTAAAAACATAGGGAGATATGTTGAAAATACGAATAAAAAAAGTAGTTTTCTTTTATGACAAATATGTCAATTCAACCATTATGGTTGACTCATTTTATTGAAATTCTATTAGTTCTTGAATTCCAACTCACAAAATTTATTGTTGGCGTGTTTTCTTATAAGGCCCATTTTAGACCCCAAATTTCCTCTAATGTGACTGGAAGGCTCATGCTTTTGGAAGCCGCCACGACGGAAGCCCAAGACTTAAGGAGCGGTGAAAACAACAATGCAAGGTCTGAAAAGTCAAAGAAATAATTAGGAGGCTTCACAATATGCCATTTGCAACTATGGAGAATGATGTCACAAGATGTTCCGATGTGAAACCAAAGGTCAGTCGATTAAGACAAACGCATCGGGGAAAAAATGTCGAAGCTAAAACTTGTTATTTCTCCGCAACGGCAGGAGCGCAAGCAAATGAAATTCCGATTCAAACACACTAAAAATGCATTCAAAGGAAATGATAAATCTTAAACAAATAGTGGATCATTTCAAGCTTTAGAAAGGTCTTTCTGAAGAATCATTAGATCAAATCAAATAAGAAAATCAAACCGATATAAGCAAAAGGAGGGTCCTGAAATTTTTTCAATTTTGGGAAAATGTTGCAGCAGCAACAGACACATATGCCCTTCAAGTAATAGTGCACATGCTTTGTATCTTCCTGATTAATATACATCGGCTCAACCATATACTGTTTCATGTGTTTACTCTAAAAAACTTTCAAGTCTTGTATTTACCAGTTATAGGAGGAAACCAACCATTTTTCTGTACACTAATGGATAAAGCAAATATGAATCTGAATATGAAAATAAATCTACTGATGACTTCATATTAGGTGTCATATATGTACCCAAGGGTTTACAATCCATAATTTAAAACCTCATTACAATCTCAATTGCATTCTTACCCTATTTAACGAATACCTCTATGGGACTTTGCCAAAACCTCCAGAGCAAGAAATCGTGCACAAGGTAGATGTCCTTCATTTCAAATTCACTTGTGAGCTTCATCTTGTACCATGTTCCAAAATTTTCTGAACTACATGTCAGAACCACATCATCTACTGTGCTAAGATATGTAGATCACATTTTCTTTTGTTGAGAAAATACTTCTTAAATTCACATAAACATATTCACAAACAAAAAATTGTTAGTGGAAGGGTATATACAATGCCTAACATAACGTCTTCCTGAAACTCACTAAAGTAGAAATGAAACCAGAATATATAATAGGATAATAAATTTTTAGCATCCTTGACTAATAACTGATGGCGTACCACATTCCTCCAAAGGAAACAAATGTAGAAGAACTGATCTCCTGGTTGAATATATAGTTTCATATGGGCTTGCAAAGCTCAAAGAAAATAGAGATCTACAGGCAGTGCCACAAACAAGAGAGTGATTCCCATACAAGGGAAAACCCATCTTTAAAGAAGGTTTCCCTCCAATAGATCTTGTTTAGAAATAGTTTAGGATGTTGATCCTGCACAAAGCTCCAACATTATTTGGAAAACCTACAATCCTAGAAAATGCGTTTGGCCATCTCTTGTCTTTGGCACCTTGGGAAAAGGTGAGACTTGTCCAACCTGGCCTTGAATGGGAGCCCCTGATAAATGAACAATCAAGAAAACACACACAACTTGTAGGAAATCCACAATGAACATACATTGTGAAGCTGATGAAGTCAATACTCTATTTTTTTTTATTCCAATGATCTGTTTTCAATTATATGATAAAAAAATGCAGAACTGTGATGTTGACCTAAGAAATTGATAAATTTTAACCTTTGAGTGTATTGTTATTAATGGAAGTGTGTACAAGTTTTAACATGGAATTTTGGAATGGGGATTTTAGTGCATCTAAGATGAAGAAGATTATGGCCAGTGAGAAACTGACATAGCTTGCTACGGTTGATCCTAAACATGTCAAAAGGTATGGTTCCATAGCTATACTTAAGAATTTCAATCAATGAAATTCTAGACATTAATTTCTTGCAAAAGTGTTTTTGTGTGAATATATAAGTCTTCAACTCAAGTTTCATTTCTTGAAAAACAATAGCTTCTTGTATTTTCTCAGGATTTTTAAACCTTGAATAATTGTTGTAAATTGAGATTCAAATCACCAACATTGT
Organism: Pseudotsuga menziesii; assembly: GCA_001517045.1. NCBI lineage: Eukaryota > Viridiplantae > Streptophyta > Pinopsida > Pinales > Pinaceae > Pseudotsuga > Pseudotsuga menziesii. The sequence goes on along the minus strand of LPNX010338144.1, from coordinate 9,887 downwards.
TCTCAAACTTGGCAATCCACAAGTGACCAGTTCCCATATTTTAGCTATAACAGCTGCCAGATATTTTTTTGTTTCATTTCTTATCATATGAAGCAGGTTCATGTTCCTTGTCTTCTGAAACTCATGTTAACTTAGCATGTAGTCTAGCAATGAGGAATCTGACTTAGTCCAAACATGTCACATCTCTTATTGTTGTAGTTCATGCAGCAGGTTTTGCCTAATTGTTCAAGATGGTGGATTTTGTCTGATTGTTCAGAATGGTGGGTTTTGCCTGGTTGTTTGGGATAGTTCTTTTTGGGTTGTTTACTATATTTTTAAGTGAAACCATCTAAAATACATCAATGCTGCATGGTTGTAATGATATGGATGGATTTATGACAAAGTATAACACGAGGCTTTATTACCTTGCTGTTGAGAGCAAGCTTTCTGTGGTTTCTTGCTGTGGGAATGAAGTGGTCCTTGTTGGATGAATTTACCACAATATGGAACTTGAGGCTCTATTACCTTTCTGTTGAAAACAAGGTTTCTATGGTTTCATGTTGTGGGGATGAAGTGGTCCTTGTCGGTTGCATCTGTGTGTTTTTCTTAATCTGTTCTTATAGCGATTCACATACTTTCCCATTGGGATGTTATAGAGGCCTCTTCTGTTTGTTGATGTTTTGTATTCTTTATTAGAACCAGGATCACCTAGCACCAAAATTTGGTATTCTACTACCAGTTCAAGATGATTTCTCTTTGGATAGTGTTCAAAATTTCTAAGAATTATTTCTGAATATTCTTCCTCCTTGTTGGAGGAATTTTATGCAATTAATAATTTGCTTTTATGATGCAATTATAAATTTTGTGTCGAAAGAAATTATTTGTACCAAAACAATTTTATATTGTATTTTGAATAGTAGCTTAAGTGTTGGTTCAAATGTGCTTTATTGTAGAGAAGTATTAAGCTAGAAACCCTATTGTTATGAGTAGGGTGAAAGCCATTTTGAATTGATGGATGTATACCACTGTTTTATGATCAATGGAAGAAGATATATGTTGTTTGGATCTTTCACTGCTGCATTTTTTTGGATATTGTTGTTCTTTTACTTTTTCTTTTGCTGTGATACATGCATGTTGTATTCTATTAGTTCCCTCTATGTTGTCATGGAGCAATCTATGAATGCTTTGCTTAAGGCAACTAAAACTTAAGGCATGCTTGCCTGCATAGTGTCCTAATGAGTAAACTGCAACACTTATTTGGAATGAGGCAAGCATTATGCTTGTCAAAAGAGTGCTCTAATATTGAAAGTTTTCAGGTTTATGGCTCTGCTTGTTTAGATCTATTATCTTTTTGTGGGGTAGAATTGATTGCAATTTTTTATACACACTGCAAAGTACCCTTCAAATTGAAGAAAATAATGATCGTCAAGTTTGTTTCTTGCTTAAACATATTCCTTATTGACTTCTAATTTGATAAAATATGGATATGGTGTATAATTTCTCTTGTTATTTTCCATCTTATTATACATGATCATTAGACTCCTGGAGTCATCAAAAACTGCATATATATAGAACTGCCCACTGTGTGAAACCGGGGTTCAATAATTTGGATAGTCTTACTTAATATGAACAAATTCATACTATTCTATAGGGTACACCGAATAAAAAATACCGTTCAGCTGTCAAATTCATGTGATTACGTATTCAGCAAGATGATCCAGAGTGGAACATCTCCTGATTATTTGTACAATGATCTTTGTGACCAGGTTTTAATCTAGATTCTAAACCTAGCTTTACAAGAGGTTGAAATTGTTTTGACTGCACATCCAACACAAATAAATAGACGGACATTGCAATACAAGCATCTGCGAATTGCAGTAAGTTCTTGTGACTTGGATTTTAGCTTCCACCCATTCCTTTAAAATCCACTTCTACATCAGTGGAATTAGCCATGGTGAGCCTTGTAAGCAAACTGATGAATATAATTGGAAAAGTGTTCTCCTACATCATGTTATTAAAAGTTGTTTGACAATACAGTGTCAACATTTGATACTTATTGTTTGCAATTTTTTCCCTTGTGTATTTGCACAATATTTAGTAGTGCCTAAAGTTCAATTATATTTAAAAATTAGTTTGGATCAAATATCAAAATTGCTACTCTGGTTAGCATACTCAAAATGAACCTTTCTCAAAACAGTACTCTTCTCATGTCCCTGAGTATTAAAATTTTCTAGATCCTTTACACATGCTTTGGATTATTTTTCTTAGTTCACCTATTTTTTAATTTCCTCTTTGTTGGTATTTACATTTTTCTACCACAGTTAGATGTCTACAGTAATTATGCTTTTCAAACTGTAAACAATATGTCCCATGTGTTCTCTAGTATTTGTGAGCATTTTTTGTACAGCTACCCTAGTCTCCATTTGGACTTCATTTTATGTTTTGCAGCATCTATTGGAATACAATGATCGAGCATACCTGAGCCATGAATAGAGGGAAATGTTGATTGAATATTTGGTAACAACTTGCTTATCCTAGACCCTTTTGTGTTGGTTATCTAGATATCATATGTTCCACATATGTTGAGAGTTCCAGCAAATTATTTAATTAATTGGATTTGTGTGTAGGGGATAGAGGTTACATCCTTATGGAAGACAGATGAACTGAGACATCATAATCCCATACCTGTGGATGAAGCTCGGTGTGGTGAGTGTAAAGGAGACTGTAACATAGTTTGTTATTTCATGAATATTAATCATCTTACCTTTCTGCAGGGTTCAATATTGTGGAATAGTCCCTTTGGAAAGCTATGCCTCACTACCTTCGAAGAGTTAGTGCTACCTTAAAAAAGGTTAATTTCCTCACCATTGAACAAATTATATTGATTATTTGGATGGTAGCTATCAATACTGAGTTTGAATGCCACTTCAAGTGTTTGAGATATACCATTCTGAAATAATTAAATTACAATAATGCTATCATTTTATCAATTTTCAGCATACTAGTAGGCCACTTCCTTTGACATTAACTCCCGTCAGTAGTGCCTAAAGTTCACTTATATTTAAAAATTAGTTTGGATCAAATATAAAAATTGCTATTCTGTTTTCCATACTCAAAATGAGCCTTTATCAAGACAGTACTCTTCTCATGTCCCTGAGGATTGGAATTTTCTAGATCCTTTACACATGCTCTCGATTATTTTTCTCAATTCATCTATTTTTCAATTTCCTCTTCGTTGGTATTTACAATTTTCTACCACAGTTAGATGTCTACAGTAATTATGGTTTTTAAACTGTAAACAATAAGTCCTATGTGTTCTCTAGTATTTGTGAGCATTTTTTGTACAACTACCCTAGTCTCCATTTGGACTTCCTTTTCTGTTTTGCACCATCTATTGGAATACAATGATCGAGCAGACCTGAGCCATGAAGAGAGGGAAATGTTGATTGAAGATTTCATAACAACTTGCTTATCCTGGATGCTTTTGCGTTGGTTATCTAGATATCATATGCTCCACATATGTTGAGAGTGCTAGAAAATTATTTAATTAATTGGATTTGTGTGCATAGGAGAGAGGTTACTTACTTATGGCACACAGATGAACTGAGACATCATAAGCCCAAACCTGTGGATTAAGCTTGGTCTGGTGAGTGTCAAGGAGACTGTAAAACAGTTTGTTATTTCATGAATATTAATCATCTTACCTTTCTGCAGGGTTGCATATTTTGGAACAGTCCCTTTGGAAAGCTGCGCCTCACTACCTTCGTAGAATTAGTGCTGCCTTAAAAAAGGTTGATTTCCTCACCATTGAACAAATTAGATTGATTCTTTGGATGGTAGCTATCAATACTGAGTTTGCATGCCACTTCAAGTGTTTGAGATATGCCATTCTGAAATAATTAAATTACAATAATGATATCATTTTATCACTTTTCAACATACTGGTAGGCCACTTCCTTTGATATTAACTCCCGTCAGTAGTGCCTAAAGTTCAATTATATTTAAAAATTTGTTTGGATCAAATATCAAAATTGCTACTCTAGTTTGCATACTCAAAATGAGCCTTTCTCAAGACAGTACTCTTCTCATGTCCCTAAGTATTGGGATTTTCTAGATCCTTTAGACATGCTCTGGATTATTTTTCAATTCACCTATTTTTTAATTTCCTCTTCATTGGTATTTACAATTTTCTGCCACAGTTATATTTCTATAGTAATTATGGTTTTTAAACTGTAAAAAATATGTCCTACGTGTTCTCTGGTCTTTGTGGGCATTTTTTGTATAGCTACCCTAGCCTCCATTTGGACTTCCTTTTCTTTTTTGCAGCATCTATTGGAATACAATGATTGAGCAGACCTGAGCCATGAAGAGAGAGAAATGTTAATTGAATATTTGGGAACAACTTGCTTATCTTGGACCCTTTTGTGTTGGTTATCTAGATATCATATGTTCCACATATGTTGAGAGTGCCAGCAAATTATTTAATTAATTGGATTTGTGTGCAGAGGAGAGAGGTTACTTCCTTATGGCAGACAGATGATCTAAGACGTCATAATCCCACACCTTTGGATGAAGCTCAGTCTGGTGAGTGTCAAGGAGACTGTAACATAGTTTGTCATTTCATGAATATTAGTCATCTTACCTTTCTGCAGGGTTGCATTTTGTGGAACAGTCACTTTGGAAATATGTGCCTCACTACCTTCGTAGAGTTAGTGCTGCCTTAAAAAAGGTTGATTTCCTCACCATTGAACAAATTATATTGATTTTTTGGATGGTAGCTATCAATACTGAGTTTGCATGCCACTTCAAGTGTTTGAGATATGCCATTCTGAAATAATTAAATTACAATAATGCTATCGTTTTATCATTTTTCAGCATAATGGTAGGCCACTTCCTTTGACATTAAATCCCGTCAGTGGTGCCTAATGTTCAATTATATTTAAAAATAGTTTGGATCAAATATCAAAATTGCTACTCTAATTTGCATACTCAAAATGAGCCTTGCTCAAGAAAGTACTCTTCTCATGTCCCTGAGTATTGGAATTTTCTAGATCCTTTACACATGCTCTGGATTAAATTTCTCAATTCAGCTATTTTTTAATTTCCTCTTCGTTGGTATTTACAATTTTCTACCACAGTTAGATGTCTACAGTAATTATGGTTTTTAAACTGTAAAGAATATGTCCTAGGTGTTCTCTGGTATTTGTGAGCATTTTTTGTACAGCTACCCTAGTCTCCATTTGGACTTCCTTTTCTGTTTTGCAGCATCTATTGGAATACAATGATCGAGCAAACCTGAGCCATGAAGAGAGGGAAATGTTGATTGAATATTTGGTAACAACTTGATTATCCTGGACCCTTTTCTGTTGGTTATCTAGATAACATATGTTCCACATATGTTGAGAGTGCCAGCAAATTATTTAATTAATTGGATTTTTGTGTAGAGGAGAGAGGTTACTTCCTTGTGGCAGACAGATGAACTGAGACATCATAATCCCACACCTACGGATGAAGCTCGGTCTGGTGAGTGTCAAGGAGACTATAACATAGTTTGTTATTTCATGAATGTTAATCATCTTACCTTTCTGCAGGGTTGCATATTGTGGAACAGTCCCTTTGAAAAGCTGTGCCTCACTACCTTCGTAGAGTTAGTGTTGCCGTAAAAAGGGTTGATTTCCTCACCATTGAACAAATTAGATTGATTCTTTGGATGGTAGCTATCAATACTGAGTTTGCATGCCACTTCAAGTGTTTGATATATGCCATTCTGAAATAATTAAATTACAATAATGCTATCCTTTTATCATTTTTCAATATACTGGTAGTCCACTTCCTTTGACATTAACTCCCATCAGTAGTGCCTAAGTTCAATTATATTTAAAAATTAGTTTGGATCAAATATCAAAATTGCTACACTGGTTTGCATACTCAAAATGAGCCTTTCTCGGGACATTACTCTTCTCATGTCTCCGAGTATTGGAATTTTCTAGATCCTTTACACATGCTCTGCATTATTTTTCTCAATTCACATGTTTTTTAATTTCCTCTGCATTGGTATTTAGAATTTTATACCATAGTTATATGTCTACAGTAATTATGGTTTTTAAATTGTAAACAATATGTCCTATGTGTTCTTTGGTCATTGTGAGCATTTTTTGTACAACTACCCTATTTTCCATTTGGACTTCCTTTTCTGTTTTGCAGCATCTATTGGAATACAATGATTGAGTAGACGTGAGTGATGAAGAGAGGGAAATGTTGATTGAGAATTTGGTAACAACTTGCTTATCCTAGACCCTTTTGTGTTTGTTATCTAGATATCATATGTTCCACATATGTTGAGAGTGCCAGCAAATTATTTAATTAATTGGATTTGTGTCCAGAGGAGAGAGGTTACTTCCTTATGGAAGACAGATGAACTGAGACGTCATAAGCCTGCACATGTGAATGAAGCTTAGTCTGGTGAGTGTCAAGGAGACTGTAACATAGTTTCTTATTTCGCGAATATTAATCAACTTACCTTTCTGTAGGGTTGCATATTGTGGAACAGTCCCTTTGGAAAGTTGTGCTTCACTACCTCCATAGAGTTAGTGTTGCCTTAAAAAAGGTTGATTTCCTCACCATTGAACAAATTATATTTATTCTTTGGATGGTAGAAATCAATACCGAGTTTGCATGCCACTTCAAGTGTTTGAGATATGCCATTTTGAAATAATTAAATTACAATAATGCTATCGTTTTATCATTTTTCAAGATACTAGTAGGCCACTTCCTTTGACATTAAATCTTGTCAGTAGTGCCTAAAGTTCAATTATATTTAAAAATTAGTTTGGATCAAATATCAAAGTTCCTACTCTGGTTTGCATACTCAAAATGAGCCTTTCTCAGGACAATACTCTTCTCATGTCCCTGAGTATTGGAATTTTCTAGATCCTTTACACATGCTCTGGATTATTTTTCTCAATTCAGCTATTTTTTAATTTCCTCTTCGTTGGTATTTACAATTTTCTACCACAGTTAGATGTCTATGTTAATTATGGTTTTTAAACTGTAAACAATATATCCTAGGTGTTCTCTAGTATTTGAGAGAATTTTTTGTATAGCTACCCTAGTCTCCATTTGGACTTCCTTTTTTGTTTTCAACCATCTATTGAAATACAATGATAGAGCAGACTTGAGCCATGAAGAGAGGGAAATGTTGATTGAATATTTGGTAACAACTTGCTTGTCCTGGACCCTTTTGTGTTGGTTATCTAGATATCATATGTTCCACATATGTTAAGAGTGCCAGAAAATTATTTAATTAATTGGAATTGTGTGCAGAGGAGAGAGGTTACTTCCTTATGGCAGACAAATGAACTGAGACGTCATAATCCCACACCTATGGATGAAGATCGGTCTGGTGATTGTCAAGGAGACTGTAACATAGTTTTTTATTTCATGAATATTAATCATCTTACCTTTCTGCAAGGTTCAATATTGTGGAACCATCCCTTTGGAAAGTTCTGTCCCAATGCTTTTGCAGAGTTAGTGCTTCCTTAAAAAAGTTTGATTTCCTCACCATTGAACAAATTAGATTGATTCTCTGGATGGTAGCTATCAATACTGAGTTTGCATGCCACTTCAAGTGTTTGAGATATGCCATTCAGAAATAATTAAATTACAATAATGCTATCATCTTATCATTTTTCAACATACAGGTAGGCCACTTCCTTTGACATTAACTCTTGTTAGTAGTGCCTAAAGTTCAATTATATTTAAAAGTTATTTTGGATCAAATATCAAAATTGCTACTCTAGTTTGCATACTCAAAATGAGCTATTCTTAGGACAATACTCTTCTCATGTCCCTGAGTATTGGAATTGTCTAGATCCTTTACACATGCTCTGGATTAATTTTCTCAATTCACCTGTTTTTTAATTTCCTCTTCATTGGTATTTACAATTTTCTACCACAGTTAGATGTATACAGTAATTATGGTTTTTAAACTATAAACAATATGTCCTAGGTGTTCTCTAGTCTTTGTGAGCATTTTTTGTACAGCTACCCTAGTCTCCATTTGTACTTCCTTTTCTATTTTCCACCATCTATTGGAATACAATGATCGAGTAGACCTGAGCCATGAACAAAGGGAAATGTTGATTGAATATTTCATAACAACTTGCTTATCCTGGACCCTTTTGTGTTGGTTATCTATATATCATATGTTCCACATATGTTGAGAGTGTCGGAAAATTATTTGATTAATTGGATTTGTGTGCAGAGGAGAGAGGTTACTTCCTTATGGCAGACAGATGAACTAAGATGTCATAAGCTCACACCTTTGGATGAAGCTCAGTCTGGTGAGTGTCAAGGAGACTGTAACATAGTTTGTTATTTCATGAATATTAATAATCTTACCTTTCTACAAGGTTTCATATTGTGGAACAGTCCCCTTGGAAAGTTGTGTCTCACTACCTTCGTAGAGTTAGTCCTGCCTTAAAAAATGTTGATTTCCTCACCATTGAACAAATTATATTGATTCTTTGGATGGTAGCTATCAATACTGAGTTTCCATTCCACTTCAAGTGTTTGAGATATACCATTCTGAAATAATTAAATTACAATAATGCTATCGTTTTATCATTTTTCAGCATACTGGTAGGCCACTTCCTTTGACATTAACTACCGTCAAATTTGGTTCCTGGATGGGAGGTGATGGATATGGTAATCCAAATGCAATAGCTAAGGTTATTATGACTTGAAAATCCCACCATTATTCAATACAAACTACTGAACTTACATTTCTTTGCCTTGTATAATTGGCACAAGCTCTCTTAAAAGACATGAACATGGAATTTTTTAATTAGCAAGCATTTTTTTGGTCTTTTGATTTACTTCATAGGAGGTAAAAGTCTTCTTGTTTTTGGAGATACAAGGATCTCAATAAAGTTACATTTTCTAGTTCAACATTGAAGAGGATACAGAAAAATTTAATGTAACCACATTCTAGGTTGTTGCAGAACAAATTATTGGCTTACCTGTTTTACAACTCTATGAATATGGATGTCCATTAGTTGACATTTTTAGCAGAATTTTCAACCCCTTCACGCAATACATTCATCATATAGAAGATCAAGTTGGATGCAATTGCATAGTAAGTGATCCTCTCATTGAATTCAACTCCTGCACAATATATCAATGGTTAATAACTAGATATGGAATTATATTTAGGATCTGACTTGGTTTTTATGAATCATAAAGAAAAACTTTACCGATGATAAAAGGTGAGGCCTTCCATCTGCCAGGTTTTTCTCTCAGAATGGGTTTTCCCCTGATATCCAAGAACCCATTACTGTCCCTCTCTATTTGATCATATTTTATGCTCTTTGGTTTCTTTGTTTTCTTCCAAAATTCCACCTATTCATCACAATATAGGAACTTCATAACTTCATAACTATCCTTCCCTCTGTCACTCTCTCTAGTTATCACCCCTCCCCCTATCCCTCTATCACCCATCCCCCTCTCTCCCACATAATCTTTGTGTGTGTGTGTGTGTGTCCCCCTCTCTCTCAAATGCCCTTTGTATCTCCTTCTCTCTCCAACTTCTATTTACCTCCCTCAATTTCGCCCCTCTTTCAATCTCTCCCTCCCTTCTCCCTTAATTACCAGCCCTTTGTTCCTTCATCCCTCTCCCCTCTCCTATTTATCTCTCTCTCAACTTGTATCCCTCCCTCCCTATCTCTCTTCACCCTCCCTCTCCATGCTTCTCTCTATCACAACCTCCCTCTCTCTCCATCGCTAAACACTCCACCATTTTTCTTTGGCACCATCTCTCTCTCTCTAGATCTACCTATACATGTGTTTCCCTCCCCCCTTTCTCTCCTTGTGTCTATCCCCCCCCCAGCCCCCCTCACACACACACACAC
>LPNX010338138.1:16010-38953 GCA_001517045.1 Pseudotsuga menziesii | reverse complement strand
AGCCCACTAAACTTGGGTTTAGCGCTCAGTCAATTTTTAAAAGAAAATAATTTCACTTTTTAACTCCGACCTGTTTTTACTGCGACCACCTTTTTACTGTGACCAACTTTTTACTGCGACCAAGTTGATGCGATCAAATTTGGTGCGATCAACTTTTCTGTGATCTGCGATCAAGTTGATCCCTGCGATCAACTTATCTGCGATCAAGTTGATGCGACGGTCAAAGTTGATGCGATCAACTTATCTGCGATAAAGTTGATGCGATCAACTTCTTTTGCGATCAAGTTGATGCCTAATGCGATCAACTTCTCTGCGATCAAGTTTGGTGCTTGATGCGACTAGATTGATAGAATATGATTCTTAGTCTAAAGACTTAAGAATTTTACAAATACTTTTCACCTGTGCGTAAGATGAAGTAAAATGACCACATTTACAAATCCAAATAACCTATGGAAAACATATGCCCAAATATGTAGGAATATTTGAGTCGAACAAAGTGCGGTAAAACCTGGAACTTTCACGCCGTGAGATTTTTATGGGTTCTTGTTCTTTTACTTATCAGTAACTGTAAAAGACATTTACAGAAGTAATTCTAGAAATATGAGCGGCCAAATAATCATGAATTCAACCACAAACTATTTCATATATTCAACTATGCGGAAATACAAAGTAATACAAACTTGTCTGTTACAAACTCGTCGGTCCACAGAGCTTCAGCTCTCCGACTAAATCAAATGCACAGAAGCTTGAGCTTCAACTTCACTTTCTCACCCTGAGTTCCTCTGTTCCTGTGTTCGTGTTCTCTTTTGTCTGTGTGTGTCTGTAAACTAAATTACAAAATGCTTCTTCTATTTATAGACAACCTGAAGATTGCTACAGCATAAACCGACTTACTAGCCGACTTACTTTGCATTAAACACTGCAATAACTATCTACCTAACAACTTAGCTTCTGAAATAAATTCGATTGAATTACGCTGCCTACATGTGGACTTTTCCTTCTTGTCAGACTGACAGACAAGATCGTGGCTTCTACAGACTCTGACAGAGTCGGCTAGAGATCAAATATAGATCTGCAAATTAATTACATTTTCCAACAATCCAAACCTTGTATTGTTTATGTTTTGGTGTCTATCACATGCTCAGAAGAAGTAATGAGAGTCACAAGACTGGGCACAGAGAGATAGTGAACTCCTATAGTGCTTTATGTGATTATCTCCTGTGATGATCTCCGGCTATTGTTAGCTGTCCAGAAGAAGGAAATAGCTCCAGCAATATGATTAGCTTTTGAGTTAAAGAATTTACTCCACCTATCTGTTAGTTGTTGAGTGGGTTATGGGCATTTTGCACCCAGGATTTGTGTGTTATCGCTGTGCCTACTCCCTTGGCAGATTGTGGATGGCAGATAATGATCTCACATAGAGAAAAGAAAAATCTAGTTACGGACTAGGCAGAAATAGTAGAAATACGCAACACTCAGGAGAAACAACAGAGCCATATGCATGGAGAGGAATAAAACAAGATAATTTTGCCTTTGAGAATAAACTGAGTCCTTCTCACATACATTGTTAAACACAAATATACACGATATAAATATAAACAAATACACAACAGAAATACAATATAAGAGTGAGATGCATTTTCATTAATAAAATATCTATATATAAATACATCAATATGACCCTTAACTTTCATAGTCTAAGTGATCTCTTGAATACAATAATATTCATAACCCAAAAGGCTTATGTTTTAAAAAATATTGCTGTAATGTTCAGGCATATTTAGGATTACTGAAAAGAGTAGTTTTCAAGTCCACTTGAGCTATACGGATACAGGTCCCTCTTGCTTTATTGCTCAAAACACGTAACCGACAACTGGAACTATTCGAGGACAGCATGAGGTTATTGGTAAATTGAGCAATTCCTTCTTTTTTAATTAACAAAAAACTCACTTCACATTGGTGACTGTCATTGCCTACTCTTCAGCTGGCTATGTCATTGCACAAGCGAAGAGAAACAATTTTTTATATGGAATCAAGTAGAAGCAATACTGCCCCTCTGTAGAATAACCTCCTTCTATCCCTTATGTCTCTTTAAACTCTGGAACTATTCGAGGACAGCATGAGGTTATTGGTAAATTGAGCCCTTCTTTTTTAATTAACAAAAAACTCACTTTACATTGGTGTCTGTCATTGCCTACTCTTCAGCTGGCTATGTCATTAAACAAGTGAAGAGAAACATTTTTTTATATGGAATCAAGTAGAAGCAATACTGCCCCTCTGTAGAATAACCTCCTTCTATCCCTTATGTCTCTTTAAACTTTGGAAACCTGTGAATAGTACGCAGTGTTCAAAATTGAACCCTTCCCAGTCCTTCCAAAGGGCTATATCCCTTCCCAGAAGTGTAAAGTTAAAATTATCCTTCAAAAAATATTTAAAATCTGAATTTTACTTTTTTAATTAATAACGCTATAATATCAATATTTCAAAAGAAGGGCAACATTTGAAATTGAGGATCCATATAAATTTGTCAAGATGTTGAAATTCCTATGTTTTAAAGTTCAACTCATCATTATTAGAAATATGAGAAATTATAATCACTCACTCATGTCATGCACTCACTACTTAGTTGTGCAAGATGGTTAGTAATCATTGATGACTACAAGGCACTAGCAATGGAGATGTGAGTGTGACTCCCGAGTCACTTGGGGCTGCAATCTAAAGTGTGACAATGTGTCAACAACTACAAATATAACAAAAAAGAACAACTACTAGTCTACTACTAGAGAGAAAGGAGCTCAAAACTTTGTGACAACTACAAATATAACAAAAAAGAACAACTACTAGTCTACTACTAGGCAGAAAGGAGGTCAAAACTTTGTGCCTACTACTTATGTGAACCTCACTACCAATGTCCACTCTTTTTTAGTCAAAATGAAATTCAAAAAGCCATTTTGATAAGTCCTCTTCTACAAGACTTAATTTCTTACATGAATATCATGGACTCACCACAACTATAAACAACACTTGATGTCATGCAAGTACAAATAATGGCATGCAGCTAGGATCACAAAATGTGTAGAGGTCTATTTATGCATTGCTATAGAAAGGTGTCATTTGGCACACATATGGAGAAACAATGGTTATTAATAAAATTTAAAGTGGCTCAAATATAGTCTTCAATTTGATGGGTGCCATGATTGATATGTAATCTTCCTCCTATCCTTCCAAAAATTTGTGGTTTCTCACAACATTTTTCCTTAGCCTAACCAAAATACATATAAAAATTACTTTTCTTTACATCCTCTTCTTTTTAAATCCTCATCTCATAGTCATAACTAAGGAGTATGCATTCACCTTATAATACGAATTGGGTCAAGGCCCAAAGACAACCATAAAATATTGAATGTGTCAAGATACAAAGAGTAAGAGACAACTATAACTAAGTCTTATATTAAATTCACCATATAAGCCTTTAATTAACACTATCAATTGAGATTTGACATGTTGTATTGTTGTGATCTTCTTATCACTCATTACCAATGTGATTGCAAGGCATTCTTTGAAGGTGAAGTCCATAATTTTAGGTCTTCTTCCTCATTATCATGCTTTTGAGTAAGACAATAAAGAGAGTAGTGGCCTCCATAAGCATAGAAAACAGTTTCAACATAGAGGTTATACACAATAATTGTTTTCATTAAATAACTTAAATTCCTACCTGACTCCTATGAAACACAATAAATTTTAGAGCCTAGAGCCTTTAATTACTCACACCTAGAACGTTCTCAAATCAAGCCATTAATAAACTTCTTTTGGTATTTTGGTTCAATTTAAAAGGTGGATAGTGAGTTGCAAGGATTCAATTGACTTAGCTTTGATTCCATTTCCCCTCCATCCCATACATGTATGCTTTCACAACAAGTGTTGAACAAAATGTAGGATTTTTTTTTAATGTTTGTCTCAGTTGTGTATTATTTTTTCTTAGGTGCCCAATCCTTATCATTCTTACATCTCTTAAGCTTGGATTGCAGGTGGATGCCCCAATATGGTTATGGCATACTCTAAGTAGTTTTTTCGTATAATGAAGTGTGCTCCAACTTGAAAAATTATAATAGATTAGTTGAAAAATATATCGTTTTTTCATGTAGATATTAAGGGGTGCTCAATTGTTTAAAATTATAAAAAAATGAAAAAACAATATTTTTTTTGCATTTTTTTGGTGAAAAGATTCAATTAATTTGTACTTTTCAATTGAAGTATAATTATTTATATTACCCTTCATCTCTCAAAGCTCAGAGACTAAATACCCTTCCAATTGAAATTAAGACCCATGCTTCAAATTTGATCTCTAGGTGTATATAATTATGCAGAGTTCCCTCTCACTTATATGAAAACGTTTACATTAAAATTGTTAATATTTTGAATCACAAATTTGCCTACTTTGCATCTCATTCTCACTGATATACAGATTCTTCCCCCAAAAAAAGAGTTTTAAGAGCTTTTTTACTCTTTATAAAAATATCCATTTTATCGTATGAGAAAGTTTACATTAAAATTGTTAATATTTTGAATCACAACTTTGCCTACTTTGCATCTCATTCTCACTGATATACAGATTCTTCCCCAAAAAAAGAGTTTTAAGAGCGAGTATTAAGAGCCTTTTTTACTGTTTATAAAAACATCCATGGATAAAATGTGCAGATTTCAAAGTTATTGTGACATTGTGATGTATAAAGGTGTTCCATGTAGAAACCTTAGGCTTCACCAGAGCTTTCAAATCTATTTTAATGGGAGTTATATATTTAAGCTTCACTAGATCTTTCAAATGATCATTATTTATCTATTTTAATGTAAATTATACATTTGTAGTCTTTGATGTAAACATCTCTTTAGTTTTTCATTAAAACCTAGATCTGATTCTCATAAAATTAAAAATTTTAATAATAACATGTGTTACACTTAATAATCCTTTATGGCCAAAGCTAAATTCAAGAGAAAAAGATCATATTAAGATGCAAATTAATAACAGGAATTATAAATTTGAAACTGGTCTGGATCCATATGCACGCCACTAGAGGCGCAGTGCAATTTTTTATTTACTGGATAGCCATGGACATCATTGGCATCTTATTGATATATTTGGCAGCAAGAGAGATTCAACAGGATACATTGGCTCCGGGATCGACACCCAACTGGCTACAGATTTTCCTGTAGTAGTTAACTCTGCTACTTACTTCGCCACTGTTTCCACCGTTGCATTCCCCGCTGTTGATGGCTTTGATTGTCGCACCGAAGCCCTGCCCTCCGGTTATGGCGGAGTGGCAATTGCTGTTCTTCATCCAGAACCACACGGCCGTCTTAAACGAGATGGTGGCGTCTTGGCCCACCTTCTCTGGGTTGTTTAGCCCGTCGAACCCAATGTTCTTCCCAGCCGCTCCATAATTGTAATTCCTGCAACAGTCCAACAGTCAGTCTTAGCCTCTTTCGTCATTATAGATCAGATCAGGAGATCTCTTAGAGTAAGTGTAGGGTTTATCGTACTTACCAGCTCAACTGGAGAGGCCCACGTCCATGGTAGCTCTTCCCACTCGCACACGGCCATGTGCTTGAACTCTGACAGTATATTATTGGAGGGTTTCTCTCATTGATGTAGCACAGCCCTGACATGACAGAGGAATTATAGAGAGAGTATGAGCCTTGAGGTACATCACAAATAATAGAGCTGAATAGCGAGGAATTGATCATTTTTAAGTTTGGAGAGATCTAAAATGAATAATAGATTATTTGAAATAGAAAACTTGGTGTTTAATTTAATAATAACAAACGATCATTTACTAATATCACTTTTCAAATCTACAAATTAAGTTGTATTCATATTTTTCAAATTTACAGATTAAGTTTTATCTCTGATGAAAGAAATGTATTCTGNTCATTTACTAATATCACTTTTCAAATCTACAAATTAAGTTGTATTCATATTTTTCAAATTTACAGATTAAGTTTTATCTCTGATGAAAGAAATGTATTCTCAATAAGATTCAAAGGTGAAGAACTCTTTTAAAAAAAAAATGTTTCAATCTCTGATGAAAGGGATGTTTTCTGAATAAGATTCAAAGATGAGAACTCTTTCTTTAAAAAAAATTGTTTTTAATATTTTAATTAATGCTGTGGTGTGACAATTTAGTGTAATTTATAGAGTATAATTAGATATTAGCTTGTAAAGAAATAACTTATTAGATAAATATTCTTTTAATGATTGAAACAAAAAATAACAAACCCAGAAATTTAAGAGATTTTTTGGATGCTTCAAAACACAAAAACAAAGAAACAGGTTTAATTGAAACAGTTATAGAGACCTGTAATAAAGAAACAGGTTTAATTGAAAATGCAAAAAAAAACACAAAGAGATATAGATAAGTCCAAGCTGACCAGAATATGTAATGGTAAGATTCGTTCAAAAATATTACGAACATTTTATTGGGTAGAAAATAATAAAATTCTCTCAAACTCCAAAAGAATAATTAAGAAAGACAATATATTCAAAATAAAAGATCTCATATAAAATTTCTATAGAGTAGATTATTATAGCTGAGTAGAAGGAACATTCAACAAAATATGTACCTCCAGTTTCGTGCATTACATTGGCGAAGAACGCAGCCAGTTCTCTCTTTTTGACGTCGTTGGATCCGGTGGTGCCAAACCCAGAATAGGCACTGGCCGCTTTGATGAAAGCAGTGTAGGTGTAGAATCCCTTGCCTTCGCAGGAGCTGGCAGCTCCGCCTGCAAGGCCATTGAATATACTCTGGGAGATTATGGTGCCCACACTTCCACCTCCACCACTTGGAGATCCTCCGCCGGAACTGGTGCAGGGACCGCTCTGGCAGCCTTTTCCGCAGTAAGCAGAGGTTGTCCCGCAGTATCCATACTGGCTGCAACACAGCCCGCTGGCACAGCCACACTTTTGAGCATTAACACTGACACCCGCCAGTAGCAGCGCTACCACGAGCGACATTACCCAGTTTTCAGCAGCAGTACTACTCCCCATTGCCAATAATTTCTGAAACTCCCTCCTCAGTCTGAATATTTGATTTGTTGGCTCAAATACGTGAAGGGGATGCTTGCTCTATTTATACAGAAACCGCAACCCGGCCTGGTCCTCCTTTTCCTTCTTTAGGTTGGCAATACTATCATGCAGAGTCGGTAGCCGTATATAGTAGACTTTGATTCAAGAAACAATTGCAAGTTGCAACATGTCAATACGCGGCGGCACAGCGGTTCGTTCATGATCGTTGAACGCTATCAATTTTACTTTAAACTGCGCCGCCTCCCACTACCGGCAAAGAACCTTTAATACTTTACTCGTTGATTTTTGTGGTCTTCACGACCATGGGATAGGAGTTATGGCGATATGGACGACTCGTTGATTTTTGTGGTCTTCACGACCATGGGATAGGAGTAATGGCGATATGGACGACTTGGGCATGCAAGAAAATATGTATTCACGACTCAGACTTTAGAGTTAAAAATTTGTATTCATTTCAACGTCTATGACTTATTTGGCATGACTTATGTGGTTGGAAGCGATGATGCAACTTTAATTATTTTAAACTAAGTTTGAATTCCAACAAAACATACATATATAACATACAAAATAAATACTTCACTATCATATGCCAGAAGTAGATATCACTAACATATATCAAATACTTGTAATGTTTAGAGATGTAGTTTAATAAATTCATATGATTCTTTGCCATTCTTAATAGATATCTTGTTAAGATATATATATTATGTTTTTTTAATACTTTTTATGTAAAATAAATATTAATAAATAATAGGTTAAGGTTAACAAATAGACCAATATAATATATTTATTTGTTTTTTAATAGTTTTTAGGTAAAAATAAATATTAATAGATAATAAGTTAAGGTTAATAGATAGACACCCTCAAATGTTGGTGCCTTGAGACATTGAGGCGTGCAGGGAGGTGGGACACGGTTTTAATAGCCACTTTTTGTCGTTGTCATCGTTGCTCTTATAACCATGCATACCTTCCCTTTGGAAAAGCATTCCAACTTGCGTTCGAGTCTGTATAGCATCCGTCTCTGTACTTTTGGTCACTTCATACAAACCTCGGTTTGGATGGCTTCTTCCACACAGCAAGGAAATTTTATGGCTGTCGTCATTAGCATTGGCCTACGGGTCACTCTGCTCGATGGCTCTACATGGATTTGCTTCAGCAGCAGATTATTTCTTGTCGCTCTCTTGTTCACTCTAATGTTATTTGGACTTCCATCCCTGGAGAAACTCAAGGAAACATGAATTTAAGCCACATAATCAACTCAGTGATTATGCTGATCAGACTTGGGGCCACTTCTCGCAGAGGTAGTAGCTCAAGGAGAGCAAGAAGCTGGGCAGCATTACGACGTTCTATCTCTTTGGGATTTGGCACCCACATTCCCCTCAGCGTGTGCAGGGTGATGGATGACTCGGAAGCAGAAGACGTGTCTTGCCACCGCTCCACATAACCTCCACAATAACGACTCTCCCATTATTGACCTATGAAGGATGTACTTGCACAACTGCTCTGGAAACGTGACTACGCTCTCTCTCCATTGACCTCTGACGATTCTGAGAGCTCCACTACTCACGAAACTTTGTCGACCGCAACTAGCCTAAACCAGCCGAACCCTGCAAAGGACACACATCAAATCCATGGCATCAAGCACACCATACATGTGGCTAAATCTTCAACCGACGTGACGGTAAATGGGGGAGAAAGATGAAGTGGGCATGCAAAGTGACAATGAGTAGCAACAAATGTCGGCTCCCCCTCCTACCGTTGAATCGCACCAGGACCCTGAACCTGCTCTCTCGGGGGATGAAGATGACTACTTCAAGTCATACCCTATTGTTGAGGAACCATGGCGAAAGCCATCAGGCCTAAGATCTTTATTTTCTCTTCTACGTCAGTTTCATTCTTTGTTAGCCTCCTAGTTTACAAAACAACTCTGTTAATTTTGGACTCGAGAAACTTGGTTTCCCACACCAAGAGAGTCTTAAAGTCTAACTTTCTTTAATAAAATTCTCGTAAATTTAAATTTTTGAAATTGATCTTTCAAATATTATTTTCAAAACATTCTTCCCAAACTTTGAATATTAAGAACATTTTTTATATTCTTCCCAAACTTTGAATATTAAGGAATTTTTTATATATGCATTGAACATGAAATTTTTGGTAAATTTTGGTAATTTTTAAAATAAGACTATAAAATGTTTAACATTTTTTTATGAAAAAAATCAAATTTATTAATATTTTATATAGTTTCTAGAAAATTTTGATTTTTTCAAGTAAGATACTTTTATCTTATAAAATTTTGATAAATCATTTCGAAAGAAAAATAAAAATGATGAATCTTTAATTTGGTCTCAAATTGCCTCAAAGGATTACACTCAAAGTATGAGTATAAGGCTTTGTGGCTTTATGTTTAAAGGGGTTCAAGGAAAATCCAAAGTGGCTATAAAAAGAAGTTGGAGTTTCAAGTGTGGCTGCTTCTCAATAATAAAACTTTGACATGGATTGGGTTTATTATATAAAAGGAATAAATTTGGTTCTATGACATGTCCTCTTTGCAAATTTATTAAAGATTCCAATCAGCATTTGGCCATGAATTGAGTGTATTGTTGAGGGAGGAAGCTTTAGATCTTGACTCGAATAAGAAATAGTTTTAGCTTTGAACAAGTAGATAACAACTCTCCATATGATAATAACACCATGGGGCATGGGGCATTTGCATAGGAAGAAATTATATAGCCTTTTTGAAGATAGGCTTATTCCTCATTTTAGTGTGCCACTCAAAATTTTAACATGTAGTTTAGTCTAAATAAGCTTAGCAGGGAAAAAGAAAGAACAAAAATGTATAGGAGGTGCGTATGCTTTCTTTGATGATGCTACTTAGATGAATCTCATCCTTGTGTGGAGTTGATGGGTTTCTCTTCTCCAAGACTCCTGTTTTCTTAATTTGGACTCTTATTTTCTTAATTTGGAAGCATGCCTAAGTTTGGAATTAACAAACTTGTAGAGCTCATGGATTTTTAGTTAACCTTTATATTGGTTAGTGAAAAAGGTACTCCAAGTTAAAAGATAAGCAAGAATCATGGATTATTCAAGAATGTGTACAAGGAAATTTTCTAGAATATAATCATACTTTTTTTGAAGGGGTTTCATTGTGTTTTTTTTGGCAATAACTTTTAATATTTAATAGACAATGGATAAAGGGGGCTTTATTTGAAGGTAATTTTTACAAGTGTTTTTAGCTTAAATATATTACATGTAATTTTTTATATATAGAAATTATATAAACTGAAATTTAAGATATATAATAATGTTAAAGGAAGAAATTTTATACATCTTAATCTTAAAAAAATAAATAAATTATGAAATGTTACTAAACATATATATTAAAAAGTGTATAAACATTTTAAATATAAAATAGTAAATTCATTTTAATTATAATTTTTAAAATATAAGTTTTATATTTTTTTTTACTTATTTAATAAAAAAAATTAAAAATATATTTTTAATATTTATATAATTTAAAAAATACAATTTTAAAATATTATTAAGGAAGAAAAAATCAATGTCTAAGTGTTTTCTTATAAGATTTGAATATTTTTTTCTTTTCTGAATTTAAACTTATAATAAATAAATTTTGACTTTTAAGATTTATGTTCATTTTGTTTATTATTTTTTATTTACAATAAACAAATTTGTATCTTTAAAAAAATTAAATCTATTTAATCTTAAAATAAATTTGAATTTTAATATATTTATTTTATAAAAATGATAAAAACAAAAAAAGTCAATGTCAACAATGACACAAAATAAAAATATAATATAATATCCAAAAGTCGCAACTAGATAAGTATGAATAAGTGGGACTCAAACATCGGGAAACAAATCTTGAATCTAGTACGAGGCAGTTCTTTAAATTCAAACAAAACGACAATGAAAACCAATAGGCAGGCGCGAAATGAGTTAAGCATGTGCATACGATATTTAATGCACATCATATTCAACAATCATTTTTTTTTTCTATTTGATATTCAATATCAACTTTGTCAAAACATGCGTCAATGTTGATGTTGAATATGATTTAAAAATGATGAAAACATTTATTCAATTTGCATATATTTTGATATGCTAACTTTGACATTTGGAAAAAGCTTCAGAGAAAGTGACACTAAGAGCTTATTTGGTTATTTTAAAAGAGTTTGTTTAAATAATTTAGAAAAGAGTGATTAAGTAACCTATAAAATAAATTTTAATATTTGATTAATTTTTTTTAATGATGTAGTGTAAATATTTTTAATTTTTAATTTTTTTAATATATTTTTAATTTTATTTTGTTGAGAGTTTTGTAAGTAATCTTTAAAAATTAATTAGAATGACAGATATTTGTTATAAAAATTGTATAATTTGATTGTTATAATCAAGGACAATAAATCTATTTATGAATTCAAAAATACAATTTAAACATTTTTAAATTTAAATTTCACAAAAAAAAACTAAAATCTAACTAAAGCCCATCTTTTAAGTCCAAATGTAGAATAAATAAACTACTCCTTTTATTAATTTAAAAATGATTTAATTTTTATTCAATTAATTTTATTCTTAAGATTTATTAGTCTTTTTACATTTTTTTATTGTATTTAGAAGACAAGTATGACTTTTTAAAAATTTACTGAGATAAACTATATATATATATATATATGTGGGATTTG
Organism: Pseudotsuga menziesii; assembly: GCA_001517045.1. NCBI lineage: Eukaryota > Viridiplantae > Streptophyta > Pinopsida > Pinales > Pinaceae > Pseudotsuga > Pseudotsuga menziesii. The sequence goes on along the minus strand of LPNX010338138.1, from coordinate 27,172 downwards.
AAAAATGTCTTAAATTTATTTTACTATTATTTAAAATTTAAAAAAAAAACTAAATTATTTTATATAAACAACAATATTAATTAGTAATAAGTAATTGAGATAAGAAATTATAAATAAAAAGTGGTGAATTCAAATCCCCAATGAATACTAAGTTATATATATATATATAATCATTTCTTAACTAAGAGTTAAAATGCAATGGCCGTGGATGATGGACATTTTTAATAAACACAAAACAATATTATATTTCAAAAACATCTCTTCTACATTCTTAGAATTGTTTCATGTAAACAACAATATTATATTTTAAAAATCCCTTCTATATTTTAATAGTTTAGAATTTAATTATTTTCTATAATATAATATAGGAGAGATTTAAATCAACAAACCTCATGATGTGGGATAAAAAGGTTCATTTTTGAAACTCTTGTCTCTATCATTATCTTGTACACTTGTGAAGTTTAGGGTTGTAGCATTTTTAGAGAATTGGGAAGAAAGATTGAGAAAATTCAAAAGTGTTTTATCACATATAACCTTAAAATTAAAAGAAATATTCCTATCCTATTCTCTTTATATAAGTGGGTACTCCCCCATTGAAAGCATCACTATGACTAAGTACCTAATGTATAAGAACAATCTGATAAATAAAATGGAAGACCACAGACCCCCTAAAATTGCTTTAACTTCTAGTCAAGACCATCTGCAGTTCAAGAGAGGATGGTATAAAGATATCATAGCTCACTTAAACCATTGTGTCATTGACAACAATACCACTTTGAAAAATAGATCAACAACCTCAAAGATACTCTCACATCTAAGTTTGAAGAGAAAATGTGGGACAAAAAAATTTAGAGGTTAAAATAAAATTAAGATATTATAAGGAGGTTATTAACCCTAATTTGGAAGGTCAAAAGTATCTCTCTGTCTTGACTAGTTCAAAGAAGAGAATTAAAATATAGACAAGATAAGAACGGACACTCATGAGCTCCATTGTGAAACAGGGCATTGTCAATTCCTAAAACCCCATGGGTGGAAAGGATTTGCCATCTCATTTAGTTTATGAGCATTGAGTACGAATGTTATTTTCTTATAGAGTGCACTACATACACCCACATTCGTTCCTAGTTTCCTAAACTTTGCTACAATTTTATTCTCCATGATCTTCTAACATGTCAAAACTATGGTGACCTAGGAATGCTTTTTTGTAAGTTTTTTATCATAGGAATAAAATTTTGCAGCAATCCAAACAATTCCTATCTCTTTTCTTAACATCTATAGACCAAAAGGGTCTCTATGGACGTTAATCTTCTTCTTCATCATCTTTTTAATATAAACAATAATATTTTAAATCCCTCTTATATGAGTGGACCTAACCGTTAAGAACATGTTTTCTTTTGAGAGGTTGTAGGTTTAAATCTATAGGGGTAGGATATGTATATCTATGTCAGAAACCTTGTCCCACAAACAATGGGTTTCATACACCAAATGAATACCCATATGAATTTAAAATATATTATTATTGATCTTATTGTTCTTAGTGATGTTAAAAAAATTATGAAGAAAAATATTTATTCTATTTGATAATCATAAATTTACTTGTTAATAATTCAATTTTTGAATAATTTTATTAAAAACAAAACATAAAAATATGAATCAATTCTAAATTTTATTATATATATATATATAATTTAAAGAAAATGACAACAAGGTCTAAAAAATAATAAATAAATTTATTATAAAAATACATATTTTTATTTATTTTTATTTTTACACTCTCCATTATTGGATAGAAAATATAAAATGTTTGTTGCAGTGTTTTTCGGGTATATGCAGTTATGGTTATTTAGGTGAGGGAGTTTATCTGCTTTAAAAGTGGATTTCTAATTGTATACAGGTCCTTTGAAATTTATATAAAGATTGAATTTTTCTTCTTGAAAAAAACCATCATCATACTTTTTTTTTCCTTTTTAATCATGTAAGTTGTTATGTCTAGTGCGGTATTTCGAGACCAAGGGCTGGTAAAAGAGAGGCTTAAACTTTGCAAATTATTCAAATGTGATGAAAGCATTCAAAAGTGAGAATAAGATCTCTTGTTGGAGATGCCTTCGAGAGTTTTCCTATGATATATGAATGGGATGTGAAAACATCATTGCAAATGGGTCTCTATAGCACCTTAAGACATGGAAAAGAGGGCTTTTCTAGACGAAAAATAGCAGTTCCTTGATATTCATGGTGAATCAAAGGTAACATATTACAGCATCAAAAAGACCAAACAAGTGGCCAGTCAAGAGATAGAAAGAGTCTGTTCATGCAAAATATAATAAACATTTTTCAACCCATCAGTGTTAAAAACATGAAGAGAGTATACTGCAGTCCAATAGCGAGGATACTGAGAAGTCTGAGGAGTTTTCCAAGGAAGGCCTCAAGCAAGTAGTCAAGAGGTTTACCACCAGGGTGAACCTGCAATCCATAAGATGCAAAAACCAGAAGGTTTCTAGAGCCATAATACGAAAATCAAATGATGAGCTCTTCAAAATAACTGTAAAATGTCTGATCCAATGACCAGACCCTCCTAAAATTCCGAAAGGGAAAGGTGGTTAGTCACTAAGAGGAGGCCTTCCTTGGATAACTGATCTGCCTTCTCATTATACTCTCTATAGACATGCTGGTATACAATTGATGAGAAGGATGTTTACAGTGCAGAGATGGTGGAGCACCAAGCTTCCAAGTCCAATGTGTGAAGAGATGGGCAGCCTTTAGCCCAATTGATGATCACCATGGAATCAACAAATACATGTAGTCTTTGGATCCCAAAATTCTTGGCAAAAACTAGGAGAATCCAGAGAGTAAGAGTTCTTCTAAGGTATTTGTACTGGGTCCACAGCCTAGTGTGATGTGAAAATGCTGTGATTGATTGATCAGTAGATAGATGCCCGCACCCCCATTAACGCCAGTGGCTTCTCCATCGAAGAAACCAGAGGGGTAAGTAATGATAGGGGGACTTCCAATATTTCTCTTGTTGCTTATTCTTATGTATGATATAGGATATTCATGAACATTGTGCATAATAATGTGTGCTAGACTCTCCACAACAGGTATCTTATCTTCAAAAATACAAAGATTTATGGTCTTTCAAATAGGCCAAATGATAAAGAAAGGTAAGTGGAGTGGGTTACCTTTTTTCTTGATCCAATTCTCAATATTTTCCACCACTAATAATTTTGACCAATCTAGTGAACAGTTATGAAGACTGTGTAGTCTACCAATAATCTGTTGAATAAAGGGGCATTCAACAAAGAGATGCCAGACTGATTCAGCATTGCACTTGCAGAGGTAGCACCAGTTAGGACCATTCCATCCTCTCCTGATGAGGTTATCCCATTTATTAATTTTATTTTCAATCACCAGCCATATGAAGCACTTAATTTTCTATGGGATCTTCAACTACCAAATATGAGAATGTATGCTATGATGAGCTTTAGGCAAGTTGTGAGATACGATGAGATCATAGGAAGACTTTGATGTGATAACACCAGTTTTGGAGTTCTGCATCCAAATCAATGAGTCATCAAAATCATTTATCTGTATTCCTCCATGAAGAAGACCTTTGATATATATATTCCAAATCTCAGACCAGGAGCCACCCAAATTCAGATCCTGAGCAGAGTACCAATAATTACCATCGTGAGACCCATGGTCCAAGTTCTGGATCTGAGACAAATGTGTCATACCATAGTCAACAAAATAGTCTCTAAGGTCTGTCGGGAGGATATAGGGCGCATTGAGGCCAACGATAGGGTCAATACCTAGCCTTATTTTCAGTCCATTACCAACTTTCCATCCAAGACAGCAGGTAATCCAAGATAGAGACCTAATGAAGCCGTTCCAGATGAAAGATGTACCCATAACAGTGAATGAACGGGTTCTGATCCATAAATCGATGGGTTTATCTTTAATATATCTGTGCTTGATAATCTTTCTCCAAATGCCCTTGCCATTTAAAAGCTGCCAGAAGCTTTTAACTCTGAGAGATATGCCAAACCAATCGAGTTGTTTTATGTTCCATCCTCCAAAGTCATAGGGAGCAGGAATCGAATTCCAACTTACCAAGTGTATTATCTGATGGCCATCATTGCTTCCCCATAGAAAGGAAAATATAATTCTATGGAATGTATTAAGGATAGAGGAGGGAATACACATAAGTGCGAACCAGTACACATCAATGCTAGAAAGGACAGATCTAATAAGTACCACTCTACCACCTAGGGAAAGCATCCTATATGTCTAATGGTTAATCCTCTTCTCAAAATTAGTAATGAGCCACTTTTAGTCATTAGTTATGTATCCAAGAGGTTTCAGTCGATACCCTGGGTACTTGAATCCTAAAGAGTTTGGCTCCATTTTGCAAGGCAATAGATCATATATGTCCCTCCTAATATCCTTATCCATATCATTGTAGAGGAAGGAATATTTCTCAACACTTATCCGCATTCCAGTAGCTGAGCAGAATAAATCAAGAGCATCCTTGATGGATTTCCATTCATTAGTACAACCCAGTCCAAATAATATCACATCATCAACAAACATTATATGAGTAATAGCCGGTCCAGGAGATAGTTGATTGCCTTTAATGTGTCCTTTACTCTATGCACCATTCAGTATAAGACTAAGACTCTCAATGATAAGTATGTTCACAGAAGGGGGGATAAAGGGCACCCTTGACGAATCCCCTAGAAGTAGGAAATATTTTTGAGGGTGTTCCATTTACAAGAACATCGAAAGTTGCAAAGCTAACACAGCCCAGTATCCGGTTTACACCAACCAAGGGAATACCAATCTGAAGGAAGACAAATCTCAAGAAAGTCCAGTTTACCCTATCATGGGCAAGAGGGTTAAACCTTCATGCGAGCGTGAACTTTTTCTCTACATTAATATAGGAAATTATATTATGTGTGAAAAGTATTTACAGTTAAAGGAAATTATATCATGTGTGAAAAGTATTACAGAAGGGAAATTATATGAACAAGTCAATAGGTATCATACCACTTCTATTTGGTCTTTTGTTATTAATTTATGTTTACAAATAAGAAGTTACGGGTTTTATATAAAGGTAACAATCTACTTAATTGATGAATTGTTAAAAAGTGTTATATTGATATTTAAGAACATGAAATAAAAATAAGGATGGCAAGTGGTGCATGTGGACATGAAGCCTTAAAAAAATTATATAAAATAATAAGTTTTCAAAATATAAACTTAACATAGACCATGTTTAATATAAGATTTGTTAAACACCAATATTCTAATCTAATAAGTGAGTTTTAGTATCTTTACCAGTATAGATCCATCTTAACTATGGCTCTATCAAGCCTCGAGAGGGATCAAGTTCTCTTGAGGTGCAAACCCTTTTTAATTTACAAAAATGTCTAATAAGTATTCTTACTTGGGAGGGAAATGACCAACTTGCTTAAGTAATTTTAAAATAGGGTAAATATCACTAAAAGAATGAGCTCAGTAACATTAATACTCATATAATAATAAAAAAATCAAAAATTGCTTTACTTGTCTTTCTTTCAAACTAATAATGAATATTAAGAGTAGTTAATTAGTAAAATAATCCATATAAAATTTTAAAATCTAGATTTCCAAATTGGAATTTGAAAACATTTTACCATCAAATGAAGATCTTAAACATTTATCTAAATGTTTTTGAGAAATGACTTGTTTTTCTCTATAACTAAAAATGAGCATTTACATGTTAGGGTTAACCTTGAATTGGGAATGAGCAAGGATGTGAGTTGTTTAAGGCACATGGTTTTAGTGGCCCATGGTTTCTTGCTATTTGTATTCGCATTTAAAGAGAATTATAAATATGATTATAATAATCCATTGTAATGTGCCAAAGTGAGCAGAAGAGATGCTCTTGGCAGCCTTGGTTGACCAAAAATAAAACTATTATTGAAAAAAATTATTTTTACTACTCAAGTCAATTGAAATTTACTACTGATTGGTAAGATTGTGAGTATTTCCCTAATATGGTTGTATAATTATATGAGTATAATATTTTTTATTTTTTATTCTTTTAATTATAAGCCTACATGTTATAAGTTTTTTTTTTTTACTTATTATTATTATTATTATTATTGAGCGGACATGTATCAGGTGAGCGTTACAAGCGGGACACACATCTAGCCCATTTGAGTTGTAGAAAGCGCCTCTCGGTGCAACAAGCAATAATTCAAGGACTTTATTCAGATCCATCTACGAAAGAAATGTCCTACAAGGGTTTTCTAAATAGATCCAAAATATGCTCTACCGTAACGCTCTCTTCCCCCACCATTTTTAGTTTTATAGATGGTTTCTTTCTAATCTTCTAGTGCTTTCTCCATCTATTATATAGCCTTACCACCATAAAAATAGTCAAGATTCAAACCCTAAACTACAAATCCTTAACCTTTCATAAGAGAATTCTACAAGAAAAATATCCTCTATTCATAATCTTCTTAGTAACCACATTCTTTTATGATGTAAGGGCCAAAGAAGATGATGTGAATATGAGGAAATAGAAGAATTTAAACCATTGCTAGTAGCAATAATTAAAACCCCTTTAAATGAGAATGTAGTGAGTTTTAAGCTTACACATGAAACTCTTGGCCTGAAAACCTCAAACTTGTCCATTGACCGTACCCTAAAAGGTGACTATTTACCAAGCTCCAAGATAATTGTGGAATAAATACCCAAAATAAATTTGTCAGAGGCAATCTAATGCAAAGGCCAAGAGATACAACAAACAAATAGTTATAGTACCTACCCTACTCTTAGAATACACAATGGAAAAAACACCATGTTATTATCAAACAAAATGAAAAATACACACGGAAATTTAATTGTTGGATGCCAATGAAATGCATACAGGATTTTATTCATCCAAGGTAAAATCATAGTGTTAAATTACAACAAATCCTGGAAGGGGTAACAACATTCAAGTAATAGCATTCACCAAATGGTCATTCGTGTTGCTATAACAACTCTAAAATCGTGAGGCATATAGGGTCTCTGAGTTAATGCACTGATACTTTGTTCAACCTTTCGCTTCATGTTGTTCATTGATTGGATCTGCTTCTCCAGTTCGTCCTTCAAAACATGTCCTTTTGTGTTGAACCAAATTCCCTTTTCATCACTTCCATCTCCCATTTTAAACTCGATAGCCTTCCATTGAATTGATTTCTCTTCCTCTGCCAAGATCGAATAGTTTCCAAACCATTCACCTTCCTCAAGGGTTTTCCTTCTTTCTTGGCGAGATGGGAGTTCACGATGGTATCTTGGGTGTGAAATATTTGACTTAATGATGGTTATGACTCAACATGAGTGTGTGCCAGCATGGACAAACAAGATGTGTGCGGTCATAGTGTACAATTCCATCATACATAGGGTTTATAGCATGAGTAACAACATGTTATAACATAAGTATGAGTAATGACATGGAAGGATTAAACTCAAGGAGAGATAATTTATAAACAAATAGACCAATAGTAATAAAATATGGTCCATATTCAAGTCATTAAAATGGAAATATTTTTGGGTGATGCGGATTTCCCAAACCCAAGGATGCTCCTGCATCAAACACCCTTGGTAAGAAAAACACGAGTCCCAACTCATGTACAGACTATGGTTGTATATGAAGAGTTATGCAAGCATGCTAACTATTCTTTAGTCACCCATGATGCACCTCTATCCCTCAGTTCTTCCACTTGATTAAATACTCCTTGTACTCTTTCCGACGATTCTTCTTACCAATTCTTGTGGAAATAATTTCTTCCATCTATTCAACTGATTTGACTAGTAATTGTTGTTCCAATTCATGAAGAGTACCTGTATCTTCACTTCTATCCCCTTCACGAAACTCATAGAGGTCATGTACATTAATGTAGGCAATATGTCAAACTTTTATGAAAGCTCTAAGCCATAAGCATTATAAAAAATCTTGTTTAGAGTTCAACATGGGTTGATCTTCTTGTACTTCAGTTTGTTATATGTACCTCTTGGAAATCACTCCTTCCTAAAGTGATCTATGACCATCTCATCCTATAGGAATACCTTCTGTCTCCTACGTTGATATGCCCTTTGCTTGTAATTGTCATTATTGATTTACAATTTCTTATTTACTTTCTCTTGCAACTCATGGATTCTTTTAGAAAAATCACTTGCATCAACACCCTTTTGGTTGTCTAAATCTAACAATGTAACCAAATCTACCACACCTTTTGGAAATATTCCATAAACAACCTAAAACGAACTCTTTCTTGCAAATGCATTCACTGAATAGTTATATGTGAACTTAGCTTGGTCCAATGCCAGATCCCATTGACTAGGAATCTTTCCACTCAAACTCTTTAGCAAATTACATAGACCCTTGTTTCTCTACTTTGGTCTATGTGTCCATCAAATGATTATATGCTGAAATATATAATAGATCTAAGCCTAATTTCTTCCAGATTTCCCTCCAAAATCCTAAAGAAATATTGTATCATGATATAAAGTAAGGCTTCATGGTAATCTATGCAATTTGACCACCTTTTTGAAAAACAACGAAGCTACATCACTAGTATCACTAGTCTTCTTGCATGCTATGAAGTGTGCCATTTTCGAAAATCTATCCACAACTACAGTTGTTGAATCATGCTTTCTTTGTGTCATAGGTATTCCTAAGACAATCCATATTTATTTCATCCCAAGGTCGTTCAGGTATTGGGAATGGGGTATAGAATCTGATGTTCTGAATTTTGCCTCTAGTTAGTTTAAAAATCCTAAAAACTTCAGCAAAATTTCGAACATATTTACTAATGATGGACCAAAAATATATCTACTTTACCAATGTTGTAGTCTTATCAAATCCAAAATGTCCTCCTAAATCACCACTATGCAAGTCTTTAATGAAATTCAACCATATGGAACTTCTGGGAATACAGAACTATTGGCTTTCAAATAAAAACCATTATTGGATATGGTAATCTAAATACACTCTATGAGCTAAACTCGAAGGCTCTTTACATGCCTTCCAATCTTCTCAGAAATCTGTATCTCCTTCATACAATGCTTTCATGCAATTCAAACTTACCAATGCTACTGACATGGTAGTGAGTAGTGTTGTTCTCCAACTCAATGCATCAACTACCCTATTGAATTTTCCTGACCTATGTTTCAGCACAAAAGAATAAATTTTCAAGAATTCAACCCACTTAGTATGCCTTTGATTCAAGTTACCTTGGATGTTAATCTGTTGCAGATCCTTATGATCTGTGAATAAGACAAACTCTTTTGGCAATAGATAATGTTTCCATTTCTTCAAAGCCTGCACAATAACATAGAACTCTTGAGCATAAATTGAGTATTTTCTCTTTGCATCATTGAAATTCTCGCTGAAAATTCAATTGGTCTTCCTTCTCGACTCAAAACTCCTCTAATTGTTGCTCCAGTCGCATCACAATAAACCTAAAACACTTTGCTAAAGGTTGGTAATGCAAATACTGGTTGTGTTGTTACTCTCCTCTTTAATTCCTCAAATGAATTTGATGTTGCATCAGTCCACTAAAATGTGCCCTTGTTTATGGGTGCGTGCAAGAAGTTGAGTGTCTCTTTTGGCGCGTTAGATGCAATACAAAACTGAAAAAACAGACATCCATCAACTTGCATGGATATTTTGAGACACTTACACAATGAATCTTGCAATCAGTAAAAGACAAGAAATGTAGGAAATTGAATGACCTTTCCAAATATATATATTTTTTCTATTGAAAATGTTGTTAACTATCTAAAGTTAGATAAATTTTAACGGACACTTTTTATTTTTGTGACAAATCATAAGGTATATGTTTTTGTGGGTGCAGCGTCTGAGTGTCTAAATGATGGAATAAACTTACGAAAACCGATATACATATAGAGAACATATAGGACTAGTGCACGACTATTTTTCCAATAATAAAAATAATTTTTTTAATTTTTTTTTTAATTATCTAAGAGATCAAACCTCGAAAACGGTACATCATTTGTGGGTGCAGTGTTTGAATGTCTTAATGCAATTATTTGGAAATGGGTTTTTTATAACATGTACAGATTGGTGTTCTTTAATGCACCATACAATTTGTTTTTTAAATGGTTGAGAAACGAAAGAGATATGGACGAAACACTACCAGTGTATTTTTTGAGTTAAGGAGTGATGACAGAAGATAAATAAGAAAAAAATAGAAAATATTATGTGTTCTTGTTAAAATTTACATATTTAGAATCTGCAAAAAAAACCATATATGTTTCTAAAATCTCATAAAAAATGGAGGTGTGGAGCATAATCAGACGAACCGCTAAACACGAGCATATTGAAAATTTGGATATAATGTTGAATTAGCCATGGTTGATCATACTCCAAGGCACAAGCATGTTGAATCCGAAGCAAAGTACAAAGCAGACACATAGGCATAGGAATTCCATGAAAGCATGGGTGGAGGCTCGGCCTTATCATTTGGAGGGAATAAATTTTTGAATTTAAAGAATACGCGAGCACGATTTAGCTAAACAAAATGCGTGCGCGTTGTATAGAAACAAAACGTGTGCGCGTTATGTGTAGACAAATCACGTGCGCGTTTTGTAAAACCAAAAATAGTGTTCATCATCATCTTCATATTCATCATCATCATCAACAACAACACGATCATCATCATCACCATCAACATCATGAACATCATCATCACCATCGTCGTCATCAACATCATCCTCGTCATCATCATCATCACCTTCCTCATCATCATCAACATGATCATCATCATCATCATCATCCTCATCATCATCATCCTCAACATCAACATCATAAACATCATCATCACCATTGTCATCATCATCATCATCATCATCATCATCATCATCATCTTCATATTCATCTTCATCATGATCATCATCATCACCATGATCATTGATCATCGATCATCATCATCAACATCACCATGTTCATCATCATCATCTTCATCTTAGTCATCATCATCATCATCATCTTCATCTTCATCTTCATCATCATCACCATCGTCATCATCATCAACTTCATCATTATCATCATCATCATCACCTTCCTCCTCCTCCTCCTCCTCATCATCATCATCATCAACATGATCATC
>LPNX010338135.1:172640-195322 GCA_001517045.1 Pseudotsuga menziesii | reverse complement strand
TAGGTCGAGCCTACGTGTGAAATGGTAATTCAAGTGAACGGACTAATATAAATAGAGAGGGTGAGTCTCTCTATTTGTCACTTGAATTACATCACTTGCTCTCTGTCAAGTGTGGCGCACCTTTGGAGAAGGAAATTCTTTGGCTTGACAGAAGACAGAAGGCTGCTATTGTGTTGGGAGGTCATCTTACTGTTTTGGGATCACATCTTGTGGTGATACTATCTTAGAGGAAGTTGAGGGGTTTTCTCCATTTATGGTTTCCCCTCATAAAAGCTTTGTGTCTCTTGTCTCTTGTGATATGCTTATGTGATTGATGTGCTTGTTATTCTCTCAGTGAAAAGATCTTATCATAATGCTAGCTTAAATGTTGAAAAACTAACATCCTAGGTAGAATGCTGCTCCACTAGTGCTTTTCCTTTCACCAATACTTCCTTCCCAATCTGCATCAGTAAATTATTTTAGAGTGAAGTTATCTCTTTTTGGATACCATAATCCATAATCTGCGGTTCCTTTTAGATATGTAAAAATTCTCTTTACTGCAGCAACATGTATTTCTTTTGAGGTTTATTGGAATTTGGAAACGACACCTACAATTTGCATTATATCTTGTCTTGTAGATGTTACATATAATAGAATACCAATCATTTACCTATACAAAGTATGATCTGCTTCTAAATATTCATAATCCTTGCTCAATTTACACCATGTGAGCATATGAGTACTAACAGGTTTGGATTCTTCCATTTTAAAAAATTTCAACAATTTTTTAATATACTTTGTTTGAGAGATGAAGGTCCCTCTTTCTGATTGAGATACTTGTGATCCTAGAAAGAATGTTAGTTCTCCTAACATTGACATCTCAAATTCTTTCTTCATTTCTGAAGCAAAGTTTACACTTAGAATTTGTAGATCACTTCCAAATATGATATCGTCTACGTAGACTACAATAATGATGATATTTATTTGTTTTCAACATTTATGTATAGATTACTATCAGTGGCCCCCCTTATATATCCTGGCTACTTTAAATAATTGTCAAGTCTTGAGAACCATTCTCTTGGACCTTGTTTAAGACCATAGAGTTCCTTCTTAAGTTTTCAAACATGATTTCGATTTTCTGATAAGAGAAAACCTTCATGTTTCTCAACATATACTTCTTCTTCAAGTTCTTTATTAAGAAAAATAGAATTTACGTCCATTTGATATACTATGAAGTTATTGTAACATGAAATATCTAATAACATTCTAATTTCTTCAAATCTTTCTACAGGTGCAAAGGTTTCTTCAAAATCAATACCTTCCACTTGATCATATCCTTTACATTCTAACCTTGCTTTGTTTCTTATCACTTTTCCATTTTCATTTAACTTTTTTTTGAAGACCCACTTGGTTCCTACAATAATCTTGTTTGCAAGTCTTGGAACTAGTTCCCAAGTTTGTTTTTTTCTCAATTTGATCGTATTCTTCTTTCATGGATTTTATCCAATCATCATTGTTGCTAGCTCCTGTAAAACTCTTAGGTTCCACTACTTATAGTAAGAATTGTTCATTGAATAGTAGTTTACTTCTTGTATTGACTCTAACATCTTTGTCACCTACTATTTGTGTCTGAAGATGATCTTTTTGTATTCTCCTAGATGGATATTTTGTATCAAATCTTGGAGAGTCTTGACCTCCACTTTCCTGTGAATCTTCTTTTTCTACTATTTCTTCTTCTCCTCCAAAAGAATCCTCCTCTTGTGAACTTTCTTCTTTTTATTTATTATTTATTTCTTCATCATCAATTTCTTTAACATGCTCACCTACTTGGATTTGTATTCTTGACTTAGTATCATCAACTATTAAATTTTCACTTTCTATAATCTTGTGTGACTTTAGATTGTAACATATGTATGCCATTTTTGTCGAAGAATATCCAAGAAGTATGCCTTCATCCGTTATAGAATCAAACTTTCCTAGATTATCATCTTCTCTTTTTATGTAACATCAACTTCAAAAAACTTTAAAATATTTAATTGAAGTTGGTCGTCTGAACCATAGCTCATAAGGAGTCTTGTTATTATTTACTCCGAGTTGTCCTCTATTTTATATAAAGACAGTTGTATATACTGCTTCTTTCTAATATCCATCAAGAAGTTTTTTTTCATTAAGCATAGCTCTAGCTTCTTCCTCAACTATCCTGTTTTTTCTCTCAACTACTCTATTTTGTTGAGGAGTTTTTTCTCTTGAAAACTGCCTCCTGATTCCACGAATTTCACAAAACTCATTGAATTCATTTGAGGTGAACTCTCCACCATTATTTGTTCTTAGACATTTAATCTTGTGATTTGCTTGATTCTCAACAAGTGCTTGAAGGCTTTAAATTTCACAAAAGCTTCTAATTTTTCTTTAAGAAATGTCACCCAAGTCATCCTTGTATAATCACTGATTAATAACATAAACTAATACTCACCTTGAAATATTTTAGTCCTTGTTGGTCCACAAAGACGAGTGTGAATTATTTCTAATGGCTGAGAGGTTGTATGTTCTTTGATTTTGAATCTTGTTCTCGTTTGTTTCCCATGAATACAGTGTCTAAAAACATGATTTTGTGGTTTTATGATCTTTTGAAGATTTCTTGCATCTCCCTTCCGACTAACTTTTACAAGATTTTCAAAGTTTAGGTGCCCCATCCTTTTATGCCATGAAAAATATCATCAATTTGGCTCATATAACATTGTTAATTTTCTAGAATATACACATTGCTTGGAGTTCTCACAGTAGTTCCAACAAGTTTATTTGAATCTTTTCTTCTAATTTCACACTTCTTGGAATCAAATATACATATGTGTCCTTAATCACACGTCTATCTCACACTCAAAATATTAGTTCTCTATGAGGATAACATTTTCATCTTTTATCATGTCTCTAATAGCCAGTATACCTTTACCTATTATTTTAGAGGATAGATTATCTCGAAAGGTGGCTTTTCCTTTTTGCTTCCTTTCTAGGCTTAGGAACTGAGTTGGCTTACTTGTCATGTTTTTTGAGAATTCACTATCTATATGCCATAGATTTTGTTTTTCTGTATCGCATAGAGCTAATGAACACTCCACATCATCCTTCTTCTTCCAAGCTATGCTTTCTTATTTTCCTTCATATTTTGAGGCATCATCCATAGGAATTACTAGTTTACATTTTCTAGCAATGTGTCCCTAATTACCACATTTGTAGTATTTTGTACTATAACTTTGTAGAGGAGAAAAAGAATTGTATTTTATTCCTTTTGGATTGTTTCTGGTAATATGTTTCTTAGAGACAGAAGTACGTGATGTAACCCCTTTCTCCACGTGAGTATTTAGTTTACAATTTCTAGCCATATGTCAAAAATTGTTACCGGTGTAACAATTTCCTAAAAAGAGTTGTTGATGTTTATTTGTCATTGGTCTTTTAGTCATCATATATGTTCTTCTTAAGGGAGAAGCGGATTACTTACTTTCTTCCTTTTTAATTTGGCTCATCACTACAACATCATAGATTCTTTTATTTCCATATTTATTTGTGCAAGAAGAATATCATGATTTCTTTTCTTTATCAAATCCTAATCCATATTTATTGGTTGGTGGTCTTTGGACACTTAGGATTTCATCTAAATTCTTTGAATTGTTTTTAAACTTTGATTTGATAGATTATTCATCTAGTTTCTTTCTAAGTTGAATAATGTTTTCTTCAATCCTTTTATATTCTTGTATTCTCTTTTTGAGTTGTTGTTCTAGATTGTTTCCAGCTCTTTAAACTTCTAGAACATGATTTTTAAGTCACCGATCATTCTTTCTGCATCATTTTTTTTCTCTTCAAATTCTATCATACGATTTTTTTATTTTTTCTACATCCTTTTATACTACTCTAATTATTCATGACCATTTATAAGTTTTTCTTCAAGATATACCACATCTTCTATTTCTTCTTGAGGGATTTTTTTTTGAAACCCATGAATAGGACTTCAACATCTTCACTCATTTCATCATTTTCACTACCTTCTTTGGAATAGAGGTTTTTCTTATTTTTCTGAAACTTCTTCTTGTATATGGTTTTATTCTTTTGATATTTCTTATCACAGAAAGGTTTTTCATCATCACTATCTGCTTGTTTTTGGAAAGGATTCCTTTTTGAAAAATTTCCAATCCTTCCACAGTTAAAACATTTCAAGGGTAGATTCCCTTTGTACTTTACAGGGCCTCTCTTAAGGTTCTTGATGAACATAGCTTCCTCATTATATACATCATCAGATTGGATATTGAATACGGATTTAAAGGGTGCTTCCTTCATTGATGATCCATTTTGTATTGTTCTCATCTCATAGGTAGTGAATATCCCATGTAGTTCATATATTGTAATAATTTTAATATCATCTCATTCTTCTAAAGAGGACACCTTTGAATCATAATTCATTGGAAGGGTTCTCAGTACCTTCTAGTACTACCAATTATTTTCTTGAAAAAACCCATGTTGGAAGAAATCAGAGAAAAATTTGGGAAGTTCATTTCACTAGAAGAGATAAGGGAAAGAAAAATCGACAAGAGATGTGCAAGAATTCTGATAGAAATGGACATCCGCAACGGGTTATATGAAGAAATTATGTTGGATATTAAAGGGAGTATCTGGAACCGAAAATTAGATTATTGGAAAATATTGTTTAAATACTTTGGGTGTAGACAAGGAGGCCATAATATACATGATTTTCTGGTCCCTACAAATACCACTCATCCCATAAGGAAAATTTGGGTTAAAAACTTGCCATGACTGGTAAAAAATAAGGAGGGAGAAGGGTTCAAGAAAAAAGGTGATGGAAGCAGCGCAGAAGAGGAACACACACTACCATACACGACAGAGGATGACACATAAAATATTTCTCTAGGTAAGTCTGTTTTTCACAATAAAGTTTCTCATGGTAAGGATGGCCCTCCGAATTTGGAATTTCTTCCTTTGCATGGAAGTACTCTCGTTAATTCCAAAAAATTTCCAACTTTTAATGATACAAGTAAACATGTTACCCTTAGATCATGTGAGAACTCAATACCTATCACTAGAGTCTACAATACCAGGGAGAGGGTGGCTTCTTTCTTGAGAGGGGAAGAATTGATATTAGGAGGCTTGAAACATAATGATAAACCTACAGTCCTTTTGGGAAGAAAGTCCTGGCTAACAATAGTAAAGTACCAAGCATTTTTAGAAATAAAATACGATAAACAAACCATAATTAATCAGGCCCTTAGAGAGAGGAAGGCCTATCATAAGGCCAAACAATGTGGTGTCTTTCTTACAATACAAGGGCGCTAGGGTGATCTCCCTAAATAAATCCCTCAAGAGGATGATTTTTATTTTAACGCCTTTGGTCATCCTTCTTCAAGAAACTATGTAATAAGGTGAAAAAATAAATGATATTCTACAAATGATTTTAAAATATTGGTCCTTTGAATAGATCAATGCAGAGGGACACAAAGGAGGGTTGATCTCATCCTGGAAAACATTGTTGAAAATAATAGACTCAAGTAAGCTTGATAATATTTTGAAGACAACTCTTGAGGAAAACTACACAAGAGAGACCTTCACTATTCTAAATATCTATGGGCCTTTCCACAGTAGAAGAGATTTTTGGGAAATTTTATTCTCTTGAAGGATTATGGAATCTCACAATCTGGTTTTAGGTGGAGACCTAAACCTAACATTGTCAGAAAGAGAAATATGTGGAAAACTTGCTCACCCTGATTCCCTAAGTATCTTTATTTAAATCTCTTTTTGAGTTAAAAGGTCTTGTTGACGTAAAACCAAAAAAATTGAAGCCAACTTGGAGGAATATGAGTGAGGAAAATGCTATCTCAAAAAGATTGTATTGATTCTTATTTTCATAGAATCTTTTACTAGTCCCCTAGAAGTTGTCTCTTGGATAGAATAAGCAGGAATTGCGGACCGTTGCCCTATTATGCTCTTGATCAACATTCCAGAACATAAGCCTCCTTCCACTTTCAAATTCAATCCTGCTTGGTTAAGAGAAGAAGATTTTAATAATTTGGTATAAAGGATTTGGGACCCCTTAAGGTCAAATAATGAAGCCATTTTCATGCCAAAATATATGGATAACCTCTTCAACATTAAAAAGGTCTCTGAGGAATGGGACAATTTTTTTGAGACTTACAACAGGAATAACTAAATGAAGTGGAAGAGGGTATCAAGGTGTTGTATAAGGAGAACGAGGAAGGGGATTTCTTTGACTAGGAACTAACTTCTATTAAATAAATGGAACAGAAATGATCATTATTTCTAGGAAAAGAGGAGCAACTTATGAGACTAAAAACCAAGGCTCTTTGGATATCCGAAGGAGATAATAATACCGAATTGTTTCATAGATTTGATTCACATAGGATAAATGTAAACACAATAATAGATATACAGAATGATCAAGGAATATGTGTAATCTCCTTTAGAGATAAATGTGAAGCATGTGTCTCTTATATTCAAAACCTCTTTACTGAATTAGAGGGATACCCGATACAAGAAATGTTAAAAATTGTTTGTTTCTTCTCAAAATCAATAAATGAGAAAATGAATTGTTCTCTAACAAGTGAGGTGACAGAAGAAGAGTTGAGCATCATCATTAGCTCCTTTCAAAAATGGAAGAGTCTCGATGGCATATGGATTCTTAATATACTTCATCATGGGATTTGATGACCTAATTAAGGAGGACCTGCTGAAAGTGGTAAGAGAATCAAGGTAGTCCAGAAAGGTGTTAGGGTCCATGAATTCCAATTTTTTATCCCTAACCCCTAAGAAACAAAAACCTAAATATTTCGGAGACTTTCATCCTATCTCATGTTGTAATACATTCTGTAAGATATTTTCTAAAATAATAGCATAGTGGATAAAGGAAATCCTAAGCTAGATTGCCGAGGAAGAACAATTTGTTTTTTTGTTTGATAGACAGATCCATAACACAATTTCATTACCACAAGAATTTATTCATTCGATAATGAAGAAGAAGCTCAACACTGTTTCTTTAAAACTTTATTTGTCAAAATCCTATGACAGAGTTTGTTGGAATTTCTTAAGGATTTTATTGCTTTAGATGGGATTTGTATTGGAAATGGTGAATTGGATTCTGGAATGCATTTCTATGACCTATTTTGTTGTATTAAGAAACCACTCACCTTCCTCTTCTTTCAGGGATTCTAGAGGTCTTCGCGAGGGATTTCCCCTATCTCCTTTTCTATTTATACTGATATATGAATATTTAAGTAAGCTGCTTCACCAATCCAGACAAGAAGGATCCTTAAAGGGATTCCTTATTTATTAGACGGCAGAGTTGACAAATATTTAGTTTGTAGATGATGTTTTGATTATGGGAGAAGGCTCTATGGCTAATCTACGCTCGCTAACCTAGATCCTCCATCTCTTCAGTAAGGCTACATGAACGAAAATTAATATGGAAAAGTTCAATATAGATTTAAATAAAGTTAATGAGGAACTACAATAGAGGCTCAAGATGGAAGTGGATTTTTCCCTCAGTCCGCTATGTGAAGGCTTCAAATACCTCAGTTTTTCCTCAAACCCAATGTATATTCTTACAAGGAATGGATTTGGTTATGCAAGAAGGTTGAAACATGAATCTCTTGTTGGGACAAAAATTTTCTCTCTAGAGGAGGTCGTCTAACTCTTCTAAAATTGATACTCTAGAGTATTTCAGTTTACCGGGAATCCATTACATATATTCCAAAAGGAGTTCTGACAAAGATTGGTAAAATATGTTTCTCCTTCCTATGGACAACTATTAAAAAAGAGGAGGAAGTCTCGTTCGTGAAATGGTTAACCTTAGCCAGGACAAAAGAGATGTGTGGGTGAGGGATTAGGAATACCTTCTTATTTTGTCAAGATATAGAAGCTAAAACTCTTTGGATACTTACAGAGAATTTTAATACTCTTTGGAGAAAAGCACTTACCTCAAAATAATTCCATAACTCCTCTACTATGAATTGGTTCATGATTGAGGACAAAAGTCATAAGGGATGTTCAATGTGATGGAAAACCTTGATACTCTCCTTCCCCGTGATAGTAAATTAGGTGACTCACCACAACAAAATACCCTTTTTGGAGTGGTTTTGTCTTGTGGCGGTTTTCCTAAACCCCCTGTTACTGCCAGAAATTGTTCTCAGACTACAAAAGAATAATCCAACACAATCTCATAAAACAAAATTAAGTAAAATAAGTTTTTTTAGGGTTTTGTTTGTGCAATTTGTAAACAAGAGGGTAAAAAGTTCACAAGGCTAAGGAAAACACTAAATCATGCACAAAGAAGGACTGAGATGCATAATATATAAAATATAAACCAGAAACAATAATCACAGCTCTGAATTTCATCCACATTTAACAAGCATTTCATGAATAATAACCTCAAACAAGAAATGAATATATCAACTGAGTGATTAAACCAATCAGAAATGAAAGCAGCAAATAGGATAAACAGGGCTTATAGTTTGCATATATTTCATAATCAGTCATTCAAAATACATAAGAGTTTTTGAAACTTAGCTCCATAAAATAGTAGCTTGATAGCCTCCCCTTGTACAAAAATTCGAACCCTCAGTCTTTTTCCAGGCTTACTTTTATCTTGGTTTCTCAAAGACAGTTACATAACTGAAAAAAAAAACTACTTTTAGGTCATACTACCAAATTATTTAGTAAGAATATAGTCATACAAAATAAGCTAACTTTTTAAAAAACTAACTAATAACCACTATTCTTAAAGCACTTTACAAGTTCTTAGCTACCTTTGCCAAAAGAGCTATCCCTTATAAAGCTTGAGTCTTCCTTCCTACTTTTTGATGATCATCTTCCAGCTCTTCAACTCTTTTTGAAAGATCTTGATTTTGTCGTGTTAGGTATTGAATGGTTTGCTTCAGTTCTGCATACATACTTTGTGTCTTCCTTTTCCTTTTCAAAGCCTCCTTAAAAACTGCAATTAATTCTTGATAGTGGTTATTTACCTCCTCTAAATATTCTCTCAATCTTCTGTGAGAAGTCACTAATCCCTCATTTGTTTCATGCAGATACTCAATCTGATATTTGTACTATTTAATACTTGTCTACAAATTCTCATTCTCAGAATCAATGCACTTCCCTTCTGATACTGGATGCATTTTTTCTGGCATCCAAGGGATTTTCAACTTCTTAAAAATCTCTTCATCTTCTTCAAGCTGCTCTGTCATAGCCACAGGGACTCCTGAATATTCATTGACTTCAACACTGCATTGGGTTGATGTCTCTGCAACCCTTCCTTTCTCTTC
This sequence comes from Pseudotsuga menziesii, assembly GCA_001517045.1. Taxonomy (NCBI): domain Eukaryota; kingdom Viridiplantae; phylum Streptophyta; class Pinopsida; order Pinales; family Pinaceae; genus Pseudotsuga; species Pseudotsuga menziesii. The sequence continues at coordinate 186,005 of LPNX010338135.1, read as the reverse complement.
ACAAAGACTTGATATAACTGAATGCTGCTTCTTTGAATCATCTTGATGATGGTCTAATATTACCTTCTTTCGAACTTCCTTAAATATCTCTGAAATTTTGGTTTCAGTGAAAGCTAACTTGTCTTCTGAAATAATGTGTTTCTTACCCTTCATATCTTTTACATTCAGATCTTCTATGTCTTCTAACTCTTCTTGAAATGAAGAGTCTTCAATTAATGTAATTTTCTTTTGAGCTAGTTTAGGGTTTAACAATTTTTTCATATTCAATCTGAGCTTATTCTTGGGTCTATTTTTAGGCCTCCATCTTGCCCCAATTTCCCCAAACATGCTCAAATATTTTCCTTGATGCTTGATAGAAGCTAACTGAACTACCTTTCTTTTTATCCCTCGTGGCATTATCCCTTCTTCAGATTGTTTCTGTACATCCTGTTCAGTGTCAACCCTAGCTTCATAAAAAATGAATTTTCCTCATCTTCTGACTATACTGTCATAGGAACTTGTTCCTATTCTTTCACATTTTCCTTTACTTCCTGGTTTACTTCTTCATGAAAACTATCTTCCACAGGATCCAAATCCTTCATTCTTGCCTTTGATATTTCATTTCCCTCAATATTAGTCTACTGTTCATCTTCAACATTTTCATCTCTTATATATTTTTCTATTACATTATCCTCTTCGATCTCGACTATGACTCTCTTTTTTAGTTTCTTGACCAAATTATGACCTTTATTCAACTGTCTTTTCTAAGCTTGGTCTTCCTTCTTTGTTTGAAATCCAGACCAAAATAGAAAATAATCCCATGTTTTTTCCTTCTTTCGAAGCACAGTACTTATGATTAGCTTTATTAGACCATGATGAAATATAGACTATTTAGTATGGTCTTGATGCTCCTTTACCCTGCTAGATATATTTTGTATACTTTTAAGGAAAAAGAAAGGAATATTCATTTTTGCTTCATGGTTAAGATGCTACAAAAATATGCAATGATACTTAAAAACAAATGAAAATCTTTCTTCACAAGTGATATAAATTTGCATAATTTTTATTGGCTCTCTCCATTTTGGTTTGAATTTCTGGATATGTAGTCCTTTACCCCAATCTGCAACCACATTTGGAAGCAAGTAATTTTGTGCATCAAAGGTAAAAGGTAATTTTTTGAACCAATATTCGCCTTCATATGGGATCCCTATGGCCTCTTCTATTAGTTCTCTAGTCAACTCAATATTTAAGCTATCAAAAGTAACAATATCTTTATCCAAACACTGAGCAAACTTATATGAGACCTCTGTGTGATACCCATCAATATTGTCAAAAAAGGTTAACCATCCTGCTTCTAAAAGCAATCTTGCACAGTCTGGGAAAGCTTGAACCCAAGACATATCTGAGGGTTTATCTCTGTTTGTTTTCCCACTCCTCTTGATTTTAGATAACTAAACTTTAAATTGCTCCCTTTAGTCAAGGACTTTAACTCTATTTAAATCTTAGCAATTTTAACAGACAATGATATGTTGATAAACTAAACCCCTGAACTGGATTTTATCACTCAAAATGATAGGAACCTTAACTATATTGACAGAGAAAAATCTTCACTGAGCAATAATTGGGTTTATATACTATCATTTGTAGTCACTAACTCCATAATTAATCTTATGTCAATGTAAACCCGAATACATGGAATATGCTAGTAATTCTCCTCATACCTAACAGAATAGTGGATTTAGCTGCTAGAGATACGTTTTCCTATTTGCTAGGTGTCTAATTTCATTCTCAAATCCTTCCCTGACCACCACGATAGTGTCACACATTCACCCTTCAGAGCCCTAAATTACCGACCTTCTTCAAACCTTGATTACAAACTGCTAAAACTCTGCCACAACCTCGTATGCTCTTCATGCGCTTCAAGAGATGCGTAATTCAAGGTGAATTTTCCTCATCATGAATGATTATCAATGTTCCACTACTATGTATCATAACTTCTAGACCACCCCAACTTACCCTAATGATTCCTTGCCAGAACTGTTAACACTTATCACAATGATCACTCTCGCCGAAAACACATATCAAACTCATTAACAAGTGTGAATGACCTCTCCTATGCACAAATTTCAAAAACTTTGAGCAAAAAATAATGATTTTCAGATAGCGCGATTTTCTTGTGGCGTGCATATGTAACTTTTTTGGGCTTGCGCTACAAGAATACATGTTTCAAAAATTTTCAAAATATAACTCATAGCAAAGGGTTAACTTTGGTTAAATGGCTTAAAATAAAAATTTATGATATTTTTTAGGACCTTTAATTCATATAAACATCCTACAAGCCCCTGAAAACTATAAATTTTGCTAAGTAAAGCCAAAAATTGAAAAAACCTATAAAATCACCTAAATACAAACATAAAAATCAAAGAAAATATTTAAAGTAACCTAAAATCCAAACTTAAAAATGAACAAAACCATGTTTCAAAAAAAAAGCAAATTCTTTAAAATGAGAAGGAAAAACAGCCTATAACATCAGGCTCCTGGTGCGGGATGAAGTCCTCCCTGTGAGGCTTCAAGAACCTGTAGATCAATGCCTTCTGTGATGTAACTACACCTACCTGCTACTCTGCAAAAATTCCATTGGGTCATGGAGTCTTTATTCTTTTATTCACATAGGTATATACAATGAAAGTCCAATATCTACCTCAAAAGTTGTAAAAATGTTTGAGGAAACATCCATTAACTGGATTAGACAATTCCTCACCATCCAAAGTCTGTAACACAAATGTATTATTCTCCAGAATATTTGATACTATGAAAGGACCAAACCATAGATTATCAAACTTGCCATGCTTTCCTTTCTGCTCCTTTGTAGCATCCCATCTCAAAACCATATCTCCATTTGAAAAGGTGTTCTCCTTGATCTTTCTATCAAACCTTTCTTTAATCTTTGTCCTGTATAGCTGAGCTTTTTCCTCTACCATTTCACATTTCTACTGTAATTCTATCAGTGCATAAATTCTTCTTTGAATATCACTGGGTTCCACTTGACTATCTTGAAGAAATTTCATCATTGGAATACCAAGTTGAATAGGAAACACTAAATTAGTACCATATACCAATTGAAAAGGAGAATTCCCAATTTCCTTTTTAATTGTTAATATGCCCGCCCACAATGCATATTTTAACATTACGTCCCATGATCGTTTATTCTACTTCAATAACTTTTTGATAATCTGAATAATACTCTTATTAGTTCACTCAGCTAACCCATTTCCCCGAGGATAATAAGGTGTTGAGTGTTTCAAAATAATCCCATTCTTTTCACAAAAATATACCATAGGTTTGGACTTAAAAACTTGAGCATTATCAGTCAATAACTTCTTGGGACATCCAAATCTGCTAAGAATAATTTCCTGAATAAAATCTATGATTACGTTCTCTGTTGCATTTCTTGTGGGGATAGCTTATAACCATTTAGTGAAGAAATTTGTAGCTTTCAAAATCCACTTATGATGTCGTGAAGAAGAAGGATTTATCTCCCCTATGAAATCCAAACCCCACTGCTGAAAAGGGGCATTTACTGCAATAGACTTTAATGGTAAAGAGACCAACTTTTGCTTGCCAGCGAACTTTTGACAAGGGATACATGCTCTTACCTGCTGATATACATCGGAGAATAAAGAAGGACACTAGTATCTGGCTCTCAAAATTTTATAAGTTGTTTCCTTCCAATACTTATGTCCCCCACAAACACCTTCATGTGATTCAGAGATTACTTCTTCAATTTCTGGCTTATCCAAAAATCTAAGAAAAATACCCCCTGTATCTTTCCAAAAAAACTTTTATTCTATCAAACAATATTAAGTAGTTTTCAACTTCAATGACCTAGCAGCTTTCTTGTCTAGATGTTGTGGACATTGTAAATACAAGAGAAAGTGTACAATATTTGCATACCATGTGGATTCTACATAGTGGTCCATAATTATTTCCTTCTCCTTCTCTACTTGCAGTTCTTCTTATGTTGGCTGCTCGACCATGAGATGTAGACCTAAAGCTTGACAATTTGAATTAGCTAACAATTTATCCAAACCTTGTCACTTTACTAGTTTTGTAGGCTTAAGAGTTTTTGAGAGAATGCATTAAATTTCTCCATCACATCACATAATGTCCAATAGTATCTCCCCACTCAATCATAGAGTTCCTAGGATCATGTGTTGGTCTCTCCATCCCTTGACAGGATGTCCAAGATATCTCCCACTCTATCTTAGAGTGTTCGAGAGAATGTTGGACCTCTCCACCCATTCACAAGTTGTCCAGGAGATATCCCCACTCTATTATATAGTGTCTAAGACAATGTTGTGTCCTATCCACCCCTTCATGGGGTTTTCTATAGATATCCTCATTCCATCACAGAGTGTGTGGGAGAATTCAATGGCCTCTCCACCCCTTCACAAGGTGTCTAATATATCTCCCCACAACATCATAGAGTGTATGAGACAATGCAGTGGTCTCCCCACCCATTCACAAGGTGTCCAATATATCTCCCCACTTGGTCACAAAGTATCTAAGATAATGTCACTATAAAATCATCCTTCCCTCTCAAAGAGGGATTCAACATGGGACTATAATCCCCACTCCATCACAAATTTACCAAGAGAATGTACAATCCTATTTCTAGTCATCTAGGGACTATTCTCCCCACTCTATCACAGAGTGTTTGGGATAATTCACTACCCCATTCTGACTCATCTACCCTTATCCAAGTCATGTCACTAATAGTGGGATAATGTCTACTTCATGCTGCATACATCCATCTTCAATCTCATCACATCTCCCTTTTTAGTAGAGAACCCTTATCCCTCTACATCTGAGCATCATAATCTCCCTCTAAGCCTTCCTACAAGATAGTCCATCAGCCTATATGATGTGTAACTTCAGGTGCTAATGTGAACAAAAGTTGTCAAAGAGAAAATAAGCACATCTCCTTCCTGCAAGTATCTATCCTAGTGACGAACATGTACATCAAGGATCCTCTCAACTTCTTGTACAGTGGGATCCAACAAATATGAATAAAAAAACAACATCACTTATATTTGTTACCATCAGTGTAGACATGTACTCACTGTCCATCATGTTATATCTACTCAGGATCTCAACTTTATTCTTCCCTTAAAGAAAGAATATATCATTAGGTATCAGCCACACCTCCAATAGCAATATGTGGTATAATGGTCCAAGATCCTCATCTTGGACTGAAGGATAAATTCCTCTGCACCTGTCAATAATTCTCTCTATATCCTTATAAGTAAATTATGTAGATGATCACGTCCTTCAGAACTAAAAGGCTCTAAGAACTTCTAGAGTCTTCCATTACTCCAACTATATTCCAACTGCTTCTCATGATCATCGATAGAATGAAAAATTATATCAAAGAGATCATGATTCATTCAGGCCTCCTCCCAACCATCAATTTCCATATGAGATCCTATGGATGTTTGGGTCATGTTTCCACATATGACTAAATGTACCATATCCACATATATTTCATGTTAGTGTTGCTCACTTTATCCCAGAATCCATGCTCCTAGAAGATTTCAGGTTTTGAGCATCCTTCTCTCTCTCAAACACTTAATATCAACGAGATCTATATTTTTGTCACTTGTCCTCTAGAACAAGTCTCGTTATCCTTCTTTTGTAGGCCATGGCATATTGTCTTTCCCTACAAGTCAAATCCAATCAGATAGTTAGCAATATTATAGAATCATGAAATTCAACCAAATTATGTTGACATTTCAATGCAATGACAATAGTTCACACATTTATGTAAGCATCTTAGACAATTCTTCATCACAACATCCATCCGTATTCCAAACACAATTGATAACTATCTATATTTCTTCCATCTACACCAAAACAAACTATCGAGACCATGCATAAATCTCAACATGTTAGCAAAGAGGTTTCATCTCAAATTAACTCCATCAAGGGCTCATGGAATGTTATGCAACACTATATCCTCCACTTACCAAATTATATACATAATATGCAATACGTAAGAAAAAAATTATGGGAAAACATATCTATATACAACTATTACGAAAATATGTTCAAAACTTACAGATATGATTTGCAAGAGACATAATAAAAAATGATAATCCAAATACAAATACTTATATTTTGTTGTTTTGTGGGATCCATCTTTATCTCTGAATCCTTGCAGAGATAAAAGGAGTCCTCGAACCTTCATATTCTTTATTGTTGGGATCCCAATAAAGAAACTGAAATCTTTAGCTTTACACATTACCAAGGAAAATCACATCATCTTGATAAATTCGTCATTGGTGCATACATGGAGAGTACTAGAAGAAGAAGTCCTTCATACGATCCTCCGTACTTCTTCGAAATCATCATTCCTTGACTTTCTTGTGTGGATTATATGCATCGATATCAGTAGTTGAGTCTTGGTTTTTTCTCTTTTTTGATCTGTGACATTTTTGGCATAGTGACCATACTTCAGACATCTAAATCACTGAATATGAGAAAGATCCTTATTCTTCTTTTGTTTTGGATTGGGACTTGATATGTCACCTTTGTCATTTCTTCCATGAAACTTTCTTCTCTTGCATTTTCCCTTCTTGGCATGACATGGAAGGGCATGGTTTTCATCATGTTGAGTTCCATGCAATATGCCTCTAGCTTCAAGTGTAGTCTTTTCTTGTGTAAAGTATGCCCACAATCGATCAAACTTGGGAAATTTGGATCACCCATTAATACCCTGAATGAAAGGTTCCTAGTAGGAGGGGAAACCATTAATATTCATCATGATAATTTCTTTATCTTCAATCGATTCTCCAATGGTGCCCAATTGATCTTTTAGCTGAGAAATATTCATGAGGTAGGATGCAACTGAGTCTGAATTTTTCATCTTGATGTTAGAGAGTTGTTTTCTTAAGGAAAGAGTTGTATTGATGTTTCTATTTTCAAACAATTTCTTAAAGACTCCATACATATTTTTGGGTTTCTTCTTCTGAGAAATATGCAGTGCAAATTGGTATTTTACTACATCTATCAGAATTATTGTTTCCTTCACACCATTCTTCCTATATTTAGTCTTCTCTTCTTATTCTCCTAGTTATGCTACCTTATAATTTACAAACTTTATAAGATCAATATCCTCTAGGATAATCAGTATCATAGACTTCCATGGGTTGAATTTGGAATCCCCATCAATTTTATCTTCCACCTTCACATTATTCATCTTGAATCAAACATTGAGATCTAAAGACTAACCTAGAAACCCTGGCAAGAGAGGGTCAAAATTGAAGTTTAGATTCTTGCAAATCTGATTCTAGAGATAAATGCGCCCTCCTAGGGAAAGTTGAATAGACCTTGTTTTCTCCTATACTTATGAAAATAGTAGTAAAAAAATGTAATCCCTAGTTTCTGATACCAACAGACTCTTTGGTCAAAACTGAAAGTTCTTGAAATGAGGATTTTATTCCATAGAAAGATGTGTCGCACTAAGGCGAGTTGGAGAATGTCAATACTAAACCAAATAAGTGGATAGAAGGGATTGAATAAAGAAACCTTATACATTGACCCCCACAGAATAAGGTCAAAAGTTGAAAGATCATCTAGATCCAACATTTTCCTACATAGAAGGGTGCGCCCTCCTAGGGCGAATTCCACTATGCACTTTTTAGATAAAATTGAGGTTGTAAAGCTCCGAAGTATGGATCCCTAGTTTTTTGAAATTGTCTCTTTTAGAACTGCTCGGATACCATGATATTTTTTAAAAATAGTAGTATAATTTGAATGTTATATGCAGCTAATCATATAGTATGATCACTAAAAGAACAACCAAGCACATAAAAAAAAAGACATAATATTTTGACCTAGGAAACCACAAGGGAGAAAACCTAGAAACCTTCTAATAGAGATCTCATTTCAATGTACATGAATATACATCCAGATACATAGTAGTCACATATATCATGAGATCAACCCCAACAACAAAGGAGAAAATCCTCTGCATATAGTGAACCCCATAAAATACTTCTTCTAGCTTGTAGTGAACTTCTTCCTTGAGTGGAGCGAACTTGCCTAGATGAAAATGAGTGAGGTTATTATTTATAGTTGAATCTATGTTTTCTTGTTCCCCTTAATCTAGGTCTGACTTACACACGTAATCTAGGAAAACTTGTCTTTTATGCACAATAATCATTCTTTATTATTATATTCTTTGAGGTTGACTTGGAGAGGATTCCTCACAATACTACTACATCAACATTAAATTTGTAATTCGATGTGATTTTAAGATATATGTTCCTATGTAGAGGGAATAATATTCATCGTGATTGTTTGTGGTCATCTAGAGTCTCTAGCAATAAGTTAATCATATGTGTCTGTCAGGGACTATGCAGATCCCCCCCCCCCTCCCTCCTTCCCCCACGCTTCTTTGATCCTTGAATTGACTTTGGAGGCTCCATCAAAGAATAGTTTAAAGAACTTGTGATAGTTTAACAAGCACAAAAAGTCATACTCTTGTAAATATGGTCTCTAAGCTAATTTCTACTAGTTTATAGAAGATAGATTTGGACTAAGGGGGGATCTCAAATACAAGATCTCTTAACCAAGAAATTTCATGAAGGACAATAATATAATCATGTTTAAATACTTGCATCTCATGAGAAGAAAGAGATTCAAACAAAAAACATATAGCTTTGATGGTTGTATTCCTAGGATGAGTGACCTCTACATTACGTATCATCCTGTTTCAATCTAGCCAAATTTTCCAACAAACCTATTTGGGAAGGTCCATCCATATTATGGTTAGGTTAGGTTTGAGATGCAAGGATCCTAGGTAGTAATTTTTCAAATGCAAGAATATATTGCACCAAGCATAAGAAAGTGTTTTAATTTTCCCTACTTCATTTGTAGAATCATCCCAAATTGATTGAGCATAATCACATTCTAGAAAAAGGAGGTTTTCTAGTCTCATCCTTTGTGAGGAATAATGCACATTGAGAGGGTCCTTGACTATTTTGTTTTGTGATATTTTCCAATGTGATAATTCTATTGTGTGTCAATATCTAGTAGAAGCCATTTATCTTTAGCAACCCATCCTTACTCCATATCTCTTTTCAATGTTCGGAGGAGAAACCCATCCTTAGTCCATATCACTTTTCAATGTTTAGAGGAAGGAGTGGATGGAAAGTAATTAAGAATTTCTAAATACCTCTCAAAAATTGAATATATACCAAGAGAGGAGATAATTGACAAATGTTGTCATTTTCAAGAAATTGAGTATAGACCAACCGAAGAGATCATTGACAAATTTTATTATTTTTTTCAAAAGGATAGGGGCCTGAAAGGTCATCTTGGGCTCCAGGATGGTGATATTCTCATGGAGTCTCATGGAGTCCAAGCACCTAGAGCCCCCACATACCCTTTTCACTACATGTTGACTAACAATGATAAGGTTGGGATTTATAAACACTAAACACATCAAATTCTCTATCAATGTGGGGCAAATCCCAAATTCTGACTCAATATGCACTGTTGATTACCACATCAGACGATTGTTGAGTCTCCTGGATGAATTTTGTTGCACATCTTCATTTCATCGATCGCCCTTCTCCAGGCATCGATCACATGTTCCTTCATCATGAGAATATCCTTCTTTGGGAACTCTTCAATGAAACCATGAAACGTGGCATGAGTTCCATGACATGAGGTACAAGCACCTGATTCAATGGAATTTTTTCTGCAATGCCACTGAGACTTGTACTAAAATTCTGTAATGTTTCAATTCACATACCACATTCACTGCTGCATCAAAAATATTTTTTGAGATTAGAGCACCAAGAGTGGTAGATGGGATTCTAGTGACTAGTTGTAGCCATTATGATAAAAAACATCTAAAACTTGTTCATAAAAATCTTCAACAACCAATAAAGAACTCAATACATTAAAATCAATCTCCACTGATCTGTTAGTTTCTTCTAAAATTGACGACGTCTCTCTGGATGAGAGGCAATTTTGTAGTTATATGCCTCCTCTGGAAACACAATAAGTATTTCCAAAATGTTGGGAAGTAAATCCGGTGTAGTACCCAACTCATTTCTCAACCAATTTAATTGTCCACCATTGCCCCAATTTTGCTCTACAAATTAGCATAATTCATACTCATAATTTTCAACCTGATCTCTTAGATAGTGGTATTTTATTGGAATGTGTTTTGCCTGATATTTTCATCCTGATCTTATGCGATCTTCCTATTTTGTAAACATAAATATTGGTCCATGCTTTGTGTAGTTTTGATTCACTTGTACCAACTATAGGTAGGATTGTGACAGGGTATAGGCCCAATTTGATTAGGTTTATGATATGTGAGAGGACATAGGCTTTCTAGGTGTTAACACCAAAACATGCAAAGAATATTAGGTATTGGAGCTAGAAGGAATCTTCCACATATTTTTACACATAAATTTCCATACATTTCTAGTCCACGTGGCACATGAAGCTCGACCACTTGGCATGATGCTTATATTCCATTTTTAAGCATAAAAATCCATGTTCTTAACAACTTCAAAAAAAAGTGTGCTTAAGTATTTTAGTGCATTTAGAAAGGTTTAGAAATGAGCTTATGCTAAGTTGTTGTGCTATTTTTTATTAATCTGTCACAATAATATAGGGACTAAACACAAGTCTCATCAAAGATTAATAACAATAAGGCATGAAAATGGTGTAATTGTGCTACAAAATGAGTAGCCACTCTGTATATTCACAAAAATAATGAGTAATACAATACAATGAACATGCTGCAAGTAGGAATGACAAAGCAATTCGAATTCCCAAGGAGGCCATTCGAATTGAATGAGTGAGTCTAGCTTAACTAAATGTAAGCCACAATCAACACTCAAGTTAACCACTGATCAAAAACCTAATTGACTCAATTGAGCCCTAACTGAAGTCAGAGTACAATAAATGACTGAGTCTAACTGAAATTCGCTCAGACACATGTCACTGCAAGCCAACCAACAAGTGGTAGTGCATCAATGACTCCAATGAACCCTGATGAGGTTAACTGAAGTGTAACTAACCATCAAAAGTGGTTGGAGGCACCCTTGTTGACTCCAGTTCATTAAATAATCAATAAATAATCAATTTAATGAAGGAAGGTGCCTTCACTACTCTGTTTAACTGATTGTAACCATCAGTTAGCAATATGGGGCATTAATGACACTCAGATCACCCCCGGAGTGCTCCAGTTAGCCTCCCCGAATGTAGGAGAAGGCTAAGTTAGAATCCTTTACTGAAGGTAGGCATGGGTGTGATCTAGATGATGTCATCTAGTGCTCCTCTAATGTCAATTAAGTCAATAGAACTTAGGATAGTGGTTTAACTAGGCCAAATTGACCAAAATGAGTGTGTATGGTGGTAAATGTCTCCAACACCCCCCCTTAAGCTATACACAGGAGGAGTAGAAAACATAAAGTGCATAAGAATGCTAGGGAGCTGGAAACTAATGCCATAGGTCACCCTGTACAATAAATTAACTGCTTATTATAACCAAGGAAACAGGGAAAACCTCATGGGAAAAATATCCCCCCTCAAACTAAGCAGTAAATCAAGAATTGGTTCTTCTATGCAGCAGCATCCTGAGACTATGCATGTGAACCTATAAATCTAAACTAAATGAATATGTCTAGAGTAATCTTCCACTTTGTAAGAAGAACGATGCACTCAACTGAATCAGAAATATAAACAACTGCACGGTGAAAACTAGACCCATGTAAAGCAGCTGAAATCATCTGAAGAGAGAGAAAAGGTTCTTGAGGATTCAAACCATGTGTGGAACACTCAAGAAACTGATATTTTGCGGCCGTTAACAGAAAACCATGAGTGGTAAAATCATCCCCAATTCTTAGGAGCAAGTGTCCAAGCGGATGCAGAATGTCTTCCTCTTTACTAGTTCTATGAGGAGATGAGCATGTAACCAAAGGTAGAGAAGCCCTGGGATTGTGGAGAGAAAATGCTTGAGCTCCATAATCTACTATAGCTTCTAAAATATCAAATAAATTATATAATATAATATCAGCAACCTCATATGAGGAAACTAACACCAAATCCCCATCAGCAGTTTTGAAGAGAAAGTGCGGTACTTGATTTTTCACTCCGGAATTGGTGAGATCAACTGAAAGCTTTTGGATTTTAAAATATGAACCAAATAATATCAGATCAGAATTTAAATCAGATCTAAATAAGTTCACAACATATCCAAAACTATGAAATCAAATCAAATCCCCAGCAACAGTTTTGTAAGAGACTTGCAGTACTTGTTTCTTCACACCGTTGGTGAGAACAGCTACAAGCAGTACTGAAAGATTATGATTTTGAAATATTAAACCAATAAATATCAGATCATATCAAAATAATATCATATCAGATACAATAAGGTTCATATCAGATCCAAACAAATGGTCAACCGAGACGGTGGATGCACAACTTTCTTCTTCTTCAAAATTCTAAATTTTGGTGCATGCAATCTTGCAGGAATTTGCTGGAAGATCTCGATCATGAGGAGCAAATGGATCACTCTGGTAATCTGATATTTATTCCAAAATATTCAAGGTATCACATATTTTCACACCAGCAGAAACATTAGAGGGAGACAAATCAAATTTCTCTTCACTTTCGGAAGCAATTACTGGCAAATTTTGCACAAAATTCAAAGGAAAATCACTGGAGAGTGTTTGCATGGAAGTGCAGTAGTGTTTTTCTTCAATATCAGAGATTCAAATTCCTTCTTATTTTTCATCCATATGAGGAGATGAGATATTAGAGATCTCACAAACTTATGGAGCATCAGGAGAAGGAGTCACTGTAAGGAGAATTTCTTCAATTCGAATCAATTGTGTAGAAGATTCAGCTTCTTCTTCATCTTGAACAACTTCATTAGAGGGAGTAGAGGCCGAGAATTTTCAGTAACGAACTCTTTTGGTGCTGGATGTAATCTCCAAAGTTCTATTATGATCCTCATTGTGCTTGCCAAAGTTTCTGTCCAATTTTGTCGAGGGATCCTTTGGGTATTTAGCAGAACCAATAAGGTAGCGCAAGCTAGGAGAAAGGGTCAGAAATATTGCTCCAAAATCTCTATCACCGTCATTTAGCCAATAATTCTCATTATAATAATACTCTTTCCCAAGTCCAATAGAAACCTTGTAGCAACCTCGTCTCTTCATAGATGCAATCATCTTCAACTTCCATTATGAATAGCTTGTGAATGGGGTGAGAAGAGGGACTGATGAGTCCATTTGAAGTTGTACCTTTTAAAACCTACAAATCACGACAAAAGGGGCATCATAAGGTCAGACAGCCTAC
>LPNX010338135.1:136163-165424 GCA_001517045.1 Pseudotsuga menziesii | reverse complement strand
GAAAACGTAATAAACATGAGAATAATATTTATATATATAACAAACATTTTCATATAAAAACATATCATGAACAACATAGGAGTTAGACTATTCATAAACTGAAACATTCTAGTGCTTCCAAAGTTCACAAGCCTAGAAATAGGCTTTTCAAATTAATTCCACAAAACATTTTTAGAAAAGTCTCTAGAACATCTCAAAGCCCAAAAGAAGTCATATTTTCCTTCCAATGAGAGTTATTTATAACTATTCCTTCATCTCTTGGCTTTGCAAACTTTTTATTTTCCCTACCTATTCAGCTACACATCTAAATTAGATTTACAATATTCAAATGTTCAAAAGTGGGACCCATTTGAGGGGTCACTTGATCTTTTTCTTTGTCATGAAAATATATTAAAATAAAAATTTCATTAAAAATATCTTTGTAAGGAGGCTTCTTCCCCATTAGTGTTTCCAGGGGGTCTAGGGGGGTGGTGAAAATTTTTTGGAGACCCCCCTTGGAAATAGTTTAGGGGAAGCACCCTCGAAGAGAATTCTTTTGGAAAATGCCTTATAAAATATTGTAATTTTGCAGTCAATATGGACCATTCATCGTTAGGTCACAAATACGATGGTAGTTGTGTTGGTGCTCATTTTCCCTAGAAGCAAACCCTCATTTTATGAGGGTACTGTATTATGGTTGTGTATAGTGAGAGACATTTGTCACTTAGAGAAGATATTGTGAGAGAGTGAAGAGTAGGTTGCAACGGATGTAATGTAGGTTTTATTCCTTCATTTTGTTTGATGGAATAAAAAATGGACTAGTTATTTCTCTATGGACATAGCCCATATAGGATGAACCACGTATATTGGTGTCTCTCTTGTATTGTATTCTTATGTGTTTTATTTTTTCGTTCATTTTTTTTTGTTGCACCACGATCATATTCCTAACTACTAGTATCAGAGTTTAATGTCTATTTCACTAATAAACTTGTACAAGAGGAGGGTTCCTAGTTTGAGTGGGAGAAAATAAAAAAGAATCCAAGTTTAGGGTTGAGAAGTTTAATGACCAAAACTACCAGCTATGTATTATGCAAATAGAGGACTATTTTTATAAGAACGATCTTTTCTAAGAAATCCAATCAGTAATCTATATAGATTAGTTGGAATTATATATAGATTACTAGTTGGAATTCTTCCCTGCTGGAACTCTGCCCCGACCGGAACCTTTCCCCTTGAAACGTTCCAACCGGGGCAGAGTTCCATGCATGGTAGAGTTCCAGATGGGGCAGAGTTCCAGCCAGGGCAGAGTTCTAGGTAGGGCAGAGTTCTAGCCGGGGCAGAGTTCCAGGTAGGGTAGAGTTCCAGCCGAGGCAGAGTTCCAGGCGGGGTAGAGTTCCATGCACGGCAAAGTTCCAGCCGGGGTAGAGTTCCATGCATGGCAAAGTTCCAACTGGGGCAGATTTCCATGCAGGGCAGAGTTCCAGCCAGGGACATTTTATACGCCAATGATAAGTTTCAAGGCTTTGACAATGCTAGGGAAGGAAATCAAGGGCTATAGGATTTCATTGAAGCTTCTAGGGTTAATTGGCCATGAACGAGATTTCAAACCACCATATAAGCGAAACAAGATACAGATCAATGAACCAAATAGATCAACCAGAAACCAAGAAGAAATTTACAAAATAGAAACTCAAGCATTTCCATTATGCGATCCGGGGTAAAGTTCCATGCAAGGCAGAGTTCCAACCGGGGCAGAGTTCCAACCGGGGTAGAGTTCCAGGTAGGGCAGAGTTCTAGGCGGCCATGGTTTCAGGCGGGACAAAGTTCCAGTTAATGTAGAGTTCCAGCTCGGGCAAATTTCCAACCGGGGTAGAGTTCTAGGCGAGCATAGTTTTAGGTGGGGCAAAGTTCCATCCTAGGCAAAGTTTTAGCCGAGGCAGAGTTCCAGGCGGGGTAGAGTTCCATGCACGACAAAGTTCCAACCGAGGTAGAGTTCCAGCTGGGGTAGAGTTCCATGCATGGTAAAGTTCCAACCGGGGCAGAGTTCCATGCAAGGCAGAGTTCCAACCGGGGCAAAGTTCCAGCGGCCATGGTTTCAGGTGAGGCAAAGTTCCAATCAAGGTAGAGTTCCATCCCGGGCAGAGTTCCAGGTGAGCATGGTTTGAGGTGGGGCAAAGTTCCATCCTAGGCAAAGTTTCAGCCGAGGTAGAGTTCCAGGCGGGGAAAAGTTCCATGCACGGCAAAGTTTCAGCCGAAGCAGAGTTCCAGCCAGGGAAAAGATCCATGCAGGGTAGAGTTCCAAACGAGGCAGAGTTCCAGGTAGGGCAGAGTTCCAGCTAGGGCATAGTTCCAGGTAGGGTAGAGTTCCAGCCAGGGTAGAGTTCCAGCTAGGAAAAGATCCATGCAGGGTAGAGTTCCAGACGAGGTAGAGTTCCATGTAGGGAAAAGTTCAAGACGAGGCAAAGTTCCAGGTAGGTTTCCATGCGCAACAATGATCCAGCTATGGCAAAGTTCCAGGCGGGGCATATTTCTTAGGGATCAAAGGTCAATACAAGGTATCGTAATGAATATTTTTCCACCATTAGGACATTTTATACGCCAATGATAAGTTTCAAGGCTTTGACAATGCTAGGGAAGGAAATAAAGGGCTATAGGCTTTCATTGAAGCTTCTAGGGTTAATTGGCCATGATTGAGGTTTCAAACCACCATATAAGCGAAACAAGATACAGATCAATGAACCAAATAGATCAACCAGAAACCAAGAAGAAATTTACAAAATAGAAACTCAAGCATTTCCATTATGCCATCCAGGGTAAAGTTCCATGCAAGGCAGAGTTCTAGCCGGGGCAGAGTTCCAACCGGGGCAGAGTTCCATGCAGGGAAGAGTTCCAGGCGGCCATGGTTTCAGGCGAGGAAAAGTTCCAATCAAGGTAGAGTTCCAACCCGGGCATAGTTCCAACCGGGGCAGAGTTCCAGGTGAGCATGGTTTTAGGTGGGGCAAAGTTCCATCCTAGGCAAAGTTTTAGCCAAGGCAGAGTTCCATGCACGACAAAGTTTCAGCCGAGGCAGAGTTCCAGCCAGGGAAAAGATCCATGCAGGGTAGAGTTCCAAACGGGGCAGAGTTCCAGGTAGGGCAGAGTTCCAACCAGGGCATAGTTCCAGGTAGGGCAGAGTTCCAGCCGGGGAAGAGTTCCAGCCGGGCAAAGATCCATGCAGGGCAGAGTTCCAGACGAGGCAGAGTTCCATGTAGGGTAAAGTTCCAGACGGGGCAAAGTTCCAGGTAGGTTTCCATGTGTGACAATGATCCAACTATGGCAGAGTTTCAGGTGGGGCATAGTTCTTAGGGATCAAAGGTCAATACAAGGTATCGTAACGAATATTTTTCCACCATTAGGACATTTCATACGCCAATGATAAGTTTCAAGGCTTTGACAATGCTAGGGAAGGAAATCAAGGGCTATAGGCTTTCATTGAAGCTTCTAGGGTTAATTGGCCATGAACGAGGTTTCAAACCACCATATAAGTGAAACAAGATACAGATCAATGAACCAAATAGATCAACCAAAAACCAAGAAGAAATTTACAAAATAGAAAATCAAGCATTTCCATTATGCCATACGGGGTAAAGTTCCATGCAAGGCAGAGTTCCAACCGGGGGAGAGTTCCATGCATGGCAGAGTTCCAACCGGAGCAGAGTTCCAGGCGGCCATGGTTTCAGGCGAGGCAAAGTTACATTCAAGGTAGAGTTCCATCCCGAGCAGAGTTCCAACAGGGGCAGAGTTCCAGTCGAGCATAGTTTCAGGTGGGGAAAACTATGGAACTCTGCATCGGCTGGACCTCTGCTCTGATTGGAATTTATCCCTGCTGGAACTCTGCCCTGACCGGAACCTTTCCCCTGGAAATGTTCCAACCAGGGCAGAGTTCTAGCCAGGGTTGGAATTCTGCCCTGCTGGAACTCTGCCTCGACCGGAACCTTACCCCTGGCAACGTTCCAATCGAGGCAGAGTTCCAACCAGGGTAGAGTTCCAACCGGGGAAGATTTCCAACTAGGGCAGCCCCGGTTGGAACTTTGCCCCGTTGGAAATTTGCTCTGACATGAACTCCACCCTGTTGGAACTCTACCCGACTGGAACCTTGCCCCTGGCTGGAACTCTACCTCCTTGAGAAATCAAATATCTAAATATTCACTAGATCAATACGTTCGACAATGCATGGAATTTTTTTTGAAATGTCCAACAAAATCGTATGGCCTAATGTTGTCACATGCAGTGTAATTGTTGATGGTCTTGGCAAAGAAGCGAGGTTTGAGGAGGGTATGAAACTTTTCCATGAAATGTCCAACAAAAAACATTTTCCCTATTGTTGTTGTGGCGATGAGGTCTTTGTGTTAGTGTCAATGACGTCTTTATTCCCATGAGAAGCAGCTATCTCCAAATGGATTGGGAACCACTTTAAGGATGCAAGGCCAGGTGTGGCTCTCTTTTGATAAAATTGTGGCATCAAGAACTTGTCAATCTCATATTTCAATTGAGGATAAGATTGGGCAAACTATTCAAAAGAATAGATGTTTAATACATACCTGATATGCTTTGGTTCTGTAGCATTGATTGTTCCATGAAAAACAACATAGTCCATGTCGGTTAATGTGCATATAGTATCAAATAGAAGCTTTGGTCTATCTTTGCACAAAATGTTAACCACTATATAAACTTTCTCTAAATGGTTATGTACAGTCACTAAAGGTCCGAATTTATCTTCTGCAAATCTCGATCGACCTCTATCAACCCTTTCATAGTCTCGATCAGCAAACATCATTTGATGAAGCATTATGTTAGTATGTGTAACACCCATAGAACAAAAGAGAGGCCATAGCACATTTTTTTAGGTTAATATCCAAATATCTAAATAAGGCCAGATCCATTCAAATTACTTTCTTAGGTCTCCTGAGTCAGAAACAATGTTGGGATTATTAGTTTCTTAGAATTACAAATGATGCAATCTTGGTGTTAATATTGTTCATTTCCCAATTCTTAAAGGGTTCTAGCTCAATGGAAGAGCGTCTGCTTTCCAAGTAGGAGGTTGAAATTTTGATTCCTTCATGCCCTAATGATATTGCAGTATTGATATTTTAAATAAATATATTTTATTACGATTTACTATGGCTACAAGGGGGAAGGGGGGTTCAAAACTTACATGGCTTAAAACATAATAACATTCTTCAATGTGTGCACAGTTACAGTTGATCTTGGAGGTAGCCACCTTGGTCAATGATCCCATTTAGAGGATGTGTGATGATTCAAGGTCTTCATCGTGACCTATGATCCTAAGAAGCTTAATTTGGTATATCAGTGCCTCGATTGTGCATGGGTGGGCTCTTTTCTCAAAGAAGCTCTGTTTGGCTAGTGGGTATGCTAGATGGAAAACTATTGCAATGATTATAATAAGATGGTATATTAGATTCATACCCACTCTATTTATATCTGTTGTTTGACATTCTGTGTTCCATGATTCCATCCCTTGGATTTGCTTGACATGGATTGCTTTTTTTGTGTATATCTCCATTGTGCTCAAATTTCATTGAATTTTTCACTGATTTTACTTTTAAAAACTCAATTTGATAGGTTTTGCACTATTTTCAGAAAAACAGAATTTTTCTTTGCATCAAATAGCCCAAATTTTCATCTTTGTCCTTAACTTATTTGGAGTTAGCAGGAAATGGAAAAATTCTACCCCAGTTGGAACTCTGCCACGGCTGGAACTCTGCCTTGGCTGGAACTCTACCCCAGTTGGAACTCTGCCTCGGCTGGAACTCTGCCTTGTTCGGAACGTTGCCAGGGGCAAGGTTTTGATCGGGGCAGAGTTCCAGCAGGGAAGAATTCCAATCAGAGCAGAATTCCAGCCGGGGCATAGTTCCAGCCAGAGCAGAGTTCCAACCGAGGCGTGCATGCCAGGGCAGAGTTCTAGCTGGAACTTTGCGAAGACATCTATTTGATGGCATAATGGAAATACTTGAGTTTCTATTTTGTCAATTTCTTCTTGGTATCTGGTTGATCTTTTCGGTTCGTTGATCTCTTTCTTGTTTCACTTAAATGGTGGTTTGAAACCTCGTTCATGGCCCATGAACCTTAGAAGCTTCAATGAAATCCTATAGCCCTTGATCTTCAACATGGGGCTATTTTGTAAAACATATCATAATGATCCCGCAAGAGGTCCCTCTGTGGAATTGGAACCTGAATGCTGTCCCTTATTTTTCTAGATTATGCATGGGTGGACTTCAAAGATGCCTTCATGACTGTCTTTATGAATATTCATAGACCCTAGAGAAATGCCCTCTGAAGTTAATTGCCACCGACAAAGAGACTCGACTAATCTCTTCCCTTTATCACTAGTTATTCACTATGAAATAATCTAGTGGCTAGGAATACCCTAAAACAACACTGGGATCTAGTAATAGGAACGTCTGCATTATACAAAAGGGTATAGTAGCATTATGAATATGCAGTTGGAAAAATTAAGAAATGCCAAATGGTTATTTATGTTTCTGTTATCTATTCTAACCTAAGAATTTTATATTTTAATGTTTTAAAAATCTGTTAATATCCAAATATCTAAATAAGGTCATATCCACTCATACTACTTTCTTAGGTCTCCTGAGTTAGAAACAACGTTGGGATTATTAGTCTTTTCTTAGAATTACAAATGATGCAATCTTGGTGTTAATATTATTCCTTTCCCCAATTCTTAAAGGGTTCTAGCTCAATGGAAGAGCGCCTACTTTATGAGCAGGAGGTTGAAGGTTCGATTCCTTCGTGCCCTAATGATATTGCAGTAATGATATTTAAAAAATATATATTTTATTACTATTTATTATGGCTACGAGGGGGGTTCTAAACTGACTTCTACGTTGGTAATGTTGAATGGGTAAAGTTCAAGCCGAGGAAGAGTTCCAACCGGGGCACAGTTCCAACCAGGGCATAGTTCCAGCTGAGGTAGAGTTCTAGTTGGAGCAGGGTTCCAGCAGGGCAAAGTTCTTGCCGAGGTAGAGTTACAAACATGATTAGGGGCATCTTTTCCACAATTGTGTCCTCTGAACAATGTGATTTTTTAGAAGGACACCATATTCATGATGCAATAGGGATTACCCAGTAAGCTTTACACAAATTCAAGATGAAGCACTTGTCTGCATTCATTATTAAATTGATTTCTCCAAAGCATATGACTAGGTCAATTGAAACCCCCCTCGTAGACACTTACGAGGAAAGTTCAAAACCCTCGTTAAAACTCCATCTTACAAACCTTTGGGGGTGATTATAAACCTGTTGCATCTGCAACATTTTTCCCAAAATTCTGAAAATTTTGGGACCCTCCCTTACTTTGAATTAGTCAGTTCTTTTCTTGATTTCATCCTATTGATTTTGGCCTTGGTATCTTTTGAAGCGTCTTCTCAAAATTGGGTTACTATCAATCGATTGGTTTCTCCTTAGTTAAATGATTAAGGAATCCCATCTTTAGTTGAGCTCCTTGTCGGCTTGCAAAATCTTTCGAAGCTTTCTTGTATCGGGCGTTGCTCCATTTGACGAGTCCGCCGTTGCGGGTGATTTTCTACTCTGGGTTTCCTTTTCCGCGCCGACTGTTGTGGGGGTTGTTTACTTTGTTTTACCGTTGCGGGTGGTTGCCGTGTCCGTTATGTTTCTGGTGATTCCGCGTTGGGAGAGGTTGAATACTTCCGTGGCCGATGTTGAGGTCCAGGTTGTGGTTTCGAGCACCGCCGTTGCGGATCAATATAGAATTAGACTTGCATTAACGCTCCGATGTACATTTGTTGTCGCCAACTTTGTGGTGGAGCGCTGGGCTATCTTTAATCCTCCGTGCGGACGGCATCATGTTCTGAGCATCCGCCATTGCGGAGGGGTCCGGGCTCTTGGTCGTCCAACCAAGGTATTCGTCGGCGCCCGATGTGTGGTTCTCGTCCGTGCATTATACGTAGCCGTTCAGGCGATTTTATATTGGGGGTGGTCCGCCGTTGCGGAGGAACTGAAACTCTAGTCGCCCGACGCCGCTTTTGTTTTGCACCCGATTTAATTGCTCGCATGTGTGGTTTTTTTATATATGCGGTGCGACAGTTTGGGGTTTGTATCATTTTTTATTATTATCGATCACTGTCGTGGTGAGTTGAGCTGTCGGGTTTCGAAAGAAGAGAAGGTCTAGCTGTCACTATACCAGTTTCCAGGTGGCGAGGGCAGAATTCCAACCGTCGTCAGCTTGAACATTTCGTCGGTTTGCCAGGTAGTTGCATCTCATTTTCTTTTCCCATTTTGTTGAACGATTTTGTGTTGCTACCGTGCTTTGGGGTCCCGGCGTTGTTTCCCGCGTCCAGCTAGGATTTGGGCTTGCTAAGTCGGTTATATCTTAACCTAGGGTGTGGGGGGGACGTTTTAACCTTTTAAGTCGATTTCTTTCTGCCTGTTAGTCATGGCTAGCATGCAAGGGGTTGAAAGGTTTTAGGAACAGGCGGCCGTTACGCCATCTGCGCCAGACCTCGCTGCTCATCCGCGATGGGTAGAGGACTGCGTTTTGTGGAGGATTGTTTAGGGTTCTGTTTTTGGCAGGCTGTGGTCGCCTTGGTACATCCCTGGAATGGTGAACCAGAGATGTTTCACCTGCGGAGTTATGCACCGTCTCGGGAGGGATTATTGATGAAGCCTGCGATTTGCTTGCCTGGGAGGAATAGGGCTTGAAGGGTTTTTACGGTTGGCAGTGTTACCTCGCGGCCTGCGTTGATTGTACCTTTTTCCCGCAGCCCTTTTTTGCTTTTGATCGCCTAAACCCTAGGGGGGCTGAAGGGGTGTGCCGCCGGTTACACCATGTTTGTTGAGGATAGCATGGGTCATGTTTGATGAGGATACCCTGTGCAGAAGTGTGGTTACTGCCCGCTGAGGAGGGTGAAATGGGCTATCAGCCTATTGTTTTTTTTTTTTTTCTCGGCTACCAATCGCAGGCGTCTCTTTTTCCATTTGTCTGCTGGGATGTAGGGGGGAAATGTTGGCTGGCTTAAGCTTGATGCTCTTTGCGTATGATAGGCAGTAGAATGATAATTGCATGCTGCACCTGCATATAGTTTGCATATATTGCTTCAATGTATCAATATCATGAGAAAATGGCAGGTCACATAGTAATGTAGATTTCATTCTAACACTAGGGTGACTGATAAACTTGTTGCATGTAGAATAGATCATAAGATGTTTCATTTATAAGGCATTATAGGGTTGATTAATATATGTATTAATTGCATGGGATAACAGAACGCTGCACAATACTGCATGCTAGTCCGGTTACTCAGTATAAGAGACCTATATTTGATTTTATTGAATGATCACAATTATGATACCCTTGAGGAAGAATAAATTGATGCACATTGTATGGAAAGTCAAATTATTTAATGTTAAAATGATTACATATGGCAGGACGAATTCACAATGTCCAGAAGGCAGAATAAGAAAGCCCCAACCGTGGAAGAGGTATCAGTACCCGAAGCAGAAATAAAAACTGAGTACATCTATGAGGATACCCAATGTGTCATGGGGGTTGAACCTGAATATAAATGGGGAGAAATACACAGGCTGATTTCCCGCATAGAAGTTCCAGACATGGGTCTTGAGGAAGCACCCATTTACGCAAATATTGAGAAATCTGTTATTATGAAGGTCGCCACCAGGCCTGAGCTGTTTCCATGCTCCGAAGTGATGAAATGGATCCTGCCACACACCAACCATGACACAATGCTTATGTGTAATGTTGAGGGTCAGGGCTATGCTACATTTAGCCCTGGATATGTTGCCTTAGCTTACCATTTGCCTGAACGTCAGATCTTATTGTCCAATGAGTGGCTGGACAACCTAAGAATGGATTTAGTAGAAACCATGAGGAGAATGCTATTATCGGGGAAGCTCTATAGACATAGAGCAACTGAAGATTTTGACACAGCCAGCCTTAGAGCCCCTTACAAATTCATAGCTCTAATGCTGAATAGGATTTTCGGGAGGGAAAATGGCAGCTTATTCAAATTTGAATGGATACCTCTGATTTTCTATGTGGCAACAGAAGGAACGGTCTTCAATTGGGCCAGCTTGGTATCGAGTAGTCTCTCCTCTTGTGTAGCTGCAGCAAAAGGAGGAGAAGCCCGGAAGAGATCTGAGTTTTATATGAGCTCGATTCTGATAGATTGCATACTCTGTAACCAGCCTTTCCCAGGCCTCTAGTGTGTATGGGATAGGGATAGAATGCCTATTTACTTAGCTTACAAACCATTATGGGCCCATCTGTACCACAGTCACTCCCAAGAAGTATGTGAGCAAATTATTATGCCATTATACAAGCTCATCTTTCGGGGAGGATGTGATTGTATGTCTGAGGATGCCATGCAGGTGATTGAAGAGTATGGAGATTATTTCCTGACCGAAAATGGCATGTATATCAGGATGTATGGAGGATCAAAGACACCCCTTCTACTGCCAAACTTTGCCACGGACTATATAGTCCACAAAGAGGCAGTAAGACAAGTGTTTATTGACGGTTTTGGTCACTTCTTGTTTCAGAAAAAGAAGGCTGCCTATCCACCTCTACCATTTAAGCTAGGCAGCTACAGTTTCGCCAATGTGAGGCAAGCTGCAGAGTTTGTAGAGGAACTAGGGAAGTTCCACTTTGGCGAGATGACTTTCAGACGAAATGACACTCATAGCAAAGTAGCAGAACACTGCAGGAAACATAAAGTATATTTCGAATACAGCCATCATTACGATAAAGACGAATCAATCTATAGGAATTCCCCTAACATGGCAGCACTCAGGAAAAGATTCAAGCCGAACAACCCCACCAAGGGTGGGAAAGGATCTAAGCAAGATAAAGCCGAGCAAGCTAAGGCTGAAGAAGCAGCTGAGAGAATAAGAGAGGAGGCTCGGAGGCTCGAAGAGGAGGCTGCAGAATGGATGCGAAAGGGAGAAGAAGACAAGAGGAAAGCTACCCAGGAAGTATCTGAATGAGCCAATGAAGCAGCCAGAGAAACAGAAGAAGCTGCTAAGCAAGCAGCCGAAGAAGCCCAGAGAAACATAGATGAAGAACTGCATGAACAGGAGGCCGAGCAGGTAAAGTTCATGCAACAGCAAGCTCCCGAAACATCATCAGGGCTGAATCAGGGAGAAGAAAACCCCGAGGTGCAGGTCCCTCAAGTTCCCACTACTATCGAAGCTGCTGCCCCGATGATTCAGCTGGTACCCTTTATGCAGGGAAAAGGTGAAGAAGTCCCTGATTTCAGCACCGTATATTATGATAGGGCTACGAAAAGAATAATGATGAGAACAGAAAGAAAGGTAGGGGCAGAAGACATGGCCAGCAAAATGATAACAGATAAGGTCATGATGATAGGAACAGATGTAGATCCAAGGTTTACTATAAGGGCCGGGACTGCAACAATACATGCTTCAGAGGATAACATAGACAGAATGATGATTGAAATAGAGGCATCCAAGAAGACCTCCTCTCATCTTAAGGACACCTTGAGAAAAGAAAGGGAAGAAGGCAATAGGCTTAAGAGAAAATATGAACATGTCCTGAGAGAAATGGAGGCCACAAAGAGTGAAATCTGTGCCATCCAGGTAGAAGCACAAGCCAATAAAACAGCACATAAGGCTCTGGAAAGTGCACAACAGGAAATCCAAGATTTAAAGAATGAAAAGGAGCAGTTGAAGGCAAAGATAGAAGACATAGAAGCGCAACAGTCTATTATCTATGAGTCCAATGCCGCGTACGTGAAAGGACTGAAAGAGCAGCTGGAAGCAGCAAAAGAATAGCAGGTTGATCTACAACCAGTTAAAGAACACATCCTGGCCCAGAAAGCTAAAGTGCTACACCTGCAAACTTCTTTAGAAGAAGAAAGATGCCAGGTCCTCCAAATTGATAGCCGACTTGAAGAAATCCTGGAAACATCTTCTTATTTTGTCGACAGGGCCCAAGACATCCTCGAAGTATTAACTACAAGGTTAGCAAGGGTAGAGAATCAAGAGGAAGTCCCAGCTGAGCTACCATCCAAGGATAAACAAGCCCTCAAACGGGACCATGATCTGATAGAATTCACTATCAATACTGCAAAAGACTTCCAGAAAACTGTCAAGAAGACCAAAGGAGTCTGCACAGAATTCTTCAGGAGAGCCCTGGTTACCTACAACAGATGTCAGACAGAAGCTGAGCAGAGGCTATATGAGTTCCCTGACCATGATGCATATGTAGAAATGTTGCAGAAAGGACAGCAATATGAAGAAGCTAGAGTACAATGCATCAAAGCTATTGATAACCAAATCCTAAAAAATGAAATAGGCCATACAGCCGTCAGCGTGTAGCTCTTAGAAGAACAGGTGCGATTGAACAAATCCAGGGTAGAGGCCATTAGAAACCAGGCTGAAAAGTTCGAGCTGAACATTTAGTTTTTAGAGCCGAGCTCGTTTGAAGATCTCGCTGCTGAAACAGCAGCGTGGAAGAAATTTTTGGGAAAACAAGCGGAACCCTCTTCAAAAGAGGACGAGTCAACCTTGCTGTAATTTAATACGTTGGTAAAAGGTTTTTTTTTGGGAAAAAGATGAAACGTTGGGAAGACAAAGGGGTTGGGAAGCCCAAAGGTCACTTTGGGCACCCCAACCAATTTTTTGCTTTTGTATAAAAATAGGAAACGTAGAGAAAGGAAAAGAGGGGATTTTTCCCAGTAAAACTGGATGACATATTGTAAGAAGAACTACTTCCTTTTGCAATAAAAAAATTTAGTTTTCCTGTTGGAGAAAGGTTGTGAAGTTTCCAAATGTTGTACCATGGGTGGCAGGAAGATGAACTACTTTATTTTTCAGCTTGTGTCCATGAATTGTGAGATCGTTCTAACTTTATGGCCTATGTCTTGATTGAATGATTTCTGATTTAATTAGTGGAAGATTCACCTGGAGTAATGTATGTGGCTCATATAACAATTGGCTATCTGGTTGTTAGAATATTTCTCATTCATGTGTTGTAAACTCAAATATCAGCAATCTGTAAATTTGTTTATCATACATGAAAATAACACGTTACTCACAAATAATTATTCTTTTGGCTCCCCGGGGATAGATAGTTAGTTGTTTTTCTTCATGGTTGCATATGTGGTTTAGGTGTTTGCGAACCTAAGACGAGAGGTAAGAACCTGCACAGCACATTGTGTAGTTCCCGGCATCTTTATCACCCTGCATGATTAAGATAGGCATGCGCATTGCATATATTAAGTCGAAAATAAAAATTTCGGTGGACCGGGCCACAGCCGGTAAACCCTTGTGTTACTTGACCTACGGTATCCGAACCGTAAACCGGACGGATTCCCTACACCAAACAGTCAACGGGCTAGTTGGGAGAATTGATTGGGGAGAATCCCTTACTGTTGCCGCCTGCGATTTTCCAGGCCTCAACAGTTTTGGCGCTAGAAGGAGGGTCGTTAGTAAAGGCTGGCCGTGGAATTTTATTTTCCGTGACTACCCTACCAGCAGATGTTATAAAGTTGAAGTTTCCGATTCTACCCTTGAAAGCCTGTTTTCCTAGTATTACTCGCTTACCTTTGCTCATGGCTGGTAATCAACCTAACCCTTTGCCGGCTTGGAGAGCTAGGTCACCTCTAAACTTAACTCCTCCTTTGCATAACCTACCCCAAGCCTTTGACAAGCTTTTGCCCAAGTTTGACCCTGCAGACAACTTTGCTGTAGATGATCACCTTCAAAGATTTTACCTAGCGTTAGAGGGGCTAAGGGCCGGAGAGTATGAAGATGTGGTGTGTAGACTGTTTCCTCATACCCTGAAAAGGGCAGCAGCATCCTGGTACTTTGGACTACCTGCAAACTCCATTCATAATTGGGACGATTTCGAGAGTGTTTTCAGGAGTAAGTATACCGCTCAAAGGACGCATGCTTCATTAATGAAAGGGCTTGGTTTGTTAAAAAAAGATAGGAATGAAAAGGTACATAATTTCACTCAAAGATTTTTATTGTATTTAAAAAAAAAATCTGCTACTGACAGACCTTCAGACAAAGTTCTAATTGAGTATTATACCTCAGCCCTAGGCCCTGAGTTAGCTATGTTCACCAAGATGAAACTCAAGCCGACGCTAGCAGAAACCTATCAAGAGGCTGAAAGAGTAGAGGCTGAAAGTGAGAGTATAGAAGACTATCCTGACTCATTTGAAGATAAGACCACTGTAGTAAGAAGCTCACTGCTGTTTAAATCTAAAGAAGATCAACCACATAATTATCATGAAATGATGAAAGTGCTTCAGAAAATGTCCAACCGAATTTTAGATCTGGAAAAAGAGAGGGACATTCAGAAGACCAATAAGCCATACTATCCAAAGAAGGAAGATAACAACCAATGGCAAGTCCCACCTCCAAATTTGGCATCAATAAACATAACAGAAATAGGAGGAGATAATTTCTGTACTTTTCATCAACAACCTCATTCTGAGAAGAAATGCTCGCAATGGTTGCATTCAATAACATTGGTGATGAATAAATTGTTGGACCCAGAATTGACTAGGGACAGTGGTGAGGACGAAAAAGAGAAACAGACCATAGTAAAACGAGATGATGATACTATGTTCTCATGGAATGGTGTTTCTCTGTTCAACATGGATGAAGATGTTCTCAAATCTCAATATACCCCTACAACCACAAAAGATAAAAACCTGTCCATGAAGAACAATGCCATAATACCAAAAGTTCCAGATCGGCAAGAGGAGGTAAAGGGGCAGGATGATGTGAAGGCTAAAGATGACATCCCAAAAGATATTCATGGCAAGCAGAAAACATAGCCAATCATTGAATTTTCCAAACCGGTGGAAGGTGATGAGACAAGCAACGCTGGTAGACTGGAAGAAGAGTTGCCTAGGACAAATCAACCTGTGGAAGAAAAGATCGCGTTGATCAATACTAAGAAAACCAGCGCCCCACCTTTTCTTGTGACTCTTGAAATTTTAAATCACAAGCTCCATAATTGTTTGGTAGACTCTGGATCATCCATGAATGTTATGCCTCTAGCAGTTTGCAAAAAACTTGATGGGCAACTAAAACCTACTATTTGGGATGTTACTCAACTTGAAGAAACCAGTGTCAAAGTAGTAGGGGAAATGGAGGATGTTCTGATCCAATTAGCTGCAAATAAAAGGACATGTCATTACATTGACATCATAGTAGCAGACATCCCTGATGGATATGGAATGATCCTGAACCGAGATTGGATAGCGAGATTAAATGGGTACTTTGCTTCAGATTGGTCTCATTTGTGGTTACCTCAGAAGGATAGCCCAAACATGATTAAGATTTTGAGAGAGCCATATATGAAGCACAATGTCACTAAGCTAGGAGAAGGAAACGAATCTGCTGAGTCTGTATTGGGAAACCATCTAACTACATGTAAGCTGAGACAACACACTTCAAAAGAGGCCAGTCCTATGATGGACACTCAGCCTGAGCTCCTTCAACTCCCTCAGGCTGAAAGAAATGATTGCAGGGTTTTGGACATGAGTGCCATTTCTATAACAGCACAGTTGGATCATGGTTAGATAATATATGTCTAAAACCCAGCTCATTCCTCAGTTTTAGATCTATAATTTTCCGGAATGGGAAAAAGTTTTGTTTTCTTTATTTTTCATTTGTACATAAATAAATTGATTTGTTGCTTATGTTGTTTTCTTTCTTTAACACTTTGATGGTTCTTCTTTTGTTACTTGCTTTGCTACTGTTTCTTGATAGCTGTCTTAGTTTTCCTTTTGATTTTGAATAAGAGGCAAACTTTTGGTTGCAATGGGAACATTAGGGTTCTCCATTAACTAAAATCTTGAGCAAAAGACTGGGCTATAAAGTATAGAATATCTTCTAGTAATTGTATTCCTAATCGGCAATGCATTCACTTGAGGTCTTACTTAATCCTTGTAAATAACACAGAAGTGAAAAAGGGTCTGAAGTACTATTTAGAGGCTCCATCCATCTCACATCTTAAATACCCAAGGAGGATGACAGCAAAAGACCCACGGAAAGGAAGCAGAGCGGGATAGTTTATCACATATAAATGATCCCATGCCATGGAGTAAGACAAGTTAAAAGCTATGAAGAGTCAAAGCTCCTAAAAGGAACAAAACATATCAAAGAAAAAGCTCGAAAAGCATGAATCTCAAAGCATAAAGTATCAAGCGGCCATAAGATCCTATCCGTCCGTGAACTGAACTACCAAGTACATTATTCACACAAAAGGACACTATGGGATAGAGGATCCTGAATTAAAATTCAGTAAGAAAGGCTTGTAGGAGGACTCATATCAAAAGAACTAAAGTTCAAAAAGGGCACAAAAGTGCAGATTGGCATGGGAATGAGGAATAAAAGGATAATACTATCACCCTCTATCACAATCCGGTGGTGTTTAAGCTATAACTTCCAAAGGGCAGGTAAAATGAACCTCATTTATTTGGCCTCAAAAGAGTTATCCAGACCTGAAACACTGCTGGTGTTACCTTTTCCCCAAAAAGACTTCTTCTAAGTATTTTAATGCATAAGTAGGGATACCGACATCTAGAAGATTTAATTTTATTCGGATAGTCTTAAGCTAGGAGAGAGAGTTAGTGTAGAGATCTGGGGTTCACCAGTGAGTCGCCAATTGTTGCATCTACAACAGTTTTCCCAAAATTCTGAAAATTTTGGGACCCTCCCTTACTTTGAATTAGTCAGTTCTTTTCTTGATTTCAACCTATTGATTCTGGCCTTGGGATCTTTTGAAGCGTCTTCTCAAAATTGGTTTACTATCAATCGATTGGTTTCTCCTCAGTTAAATGATTAAGGAATCCCATCTTTAGTTGAGCTCCTTTTCGACTTGCAAAATCTTTCAAAGCTTTCTTGTATCGGGCGTTGCTCCGTTTGACGAGTCCGCCATTGCGGGTTTTTTTTCCACTCTTGATCATTTATGGTCGCGCCACCGTTGCGGGTGATTTTCTACTCTAGGTTTCCTTTTCCGCACCGACTGTTGCGGGGGTTGTTTACTTTGTTTTACCGTTGCAGGTGGTTGCCATGTCCGTTATGTTTCTGGTGATTCCGCGTCGGGAGAGGTTGAATACTCCGTGACCGATGTTGAGGTCCGGGTTGTGGTTCTGAGCGCCGCCGTTGCGGATCAATATAGAATTAGACTTGCATTAATGCTCCGATGTGTGTTTGTTGTCGCCAACTTTGTGGCGAAGCGCTGGGCTATATTTACTCCTCCGTGCGGACGGCATCATGTTCCGAGCATCCGCTGTTGCGGAGCGGTCCGGGCTCTTGGTCGTCCGACCAAGGTATTCGCCGGTGCCCGATGTGTGTTTCTTGTTCGTGCGTTATACGTAGCCGTTCGGGCAATTTTATATTGGGGGTGGTCCGCCGTTGCGGAGGAACTGAAACTCTAGTCGCCCGATGCCGCTTTTGTTTCGCGCCCAATTTAATTACTCGCACATGTGGCGTTTTTATATATGCGGTGCGACAGTTTGGGGTTTGTATTGTTTTTTTTTTATTATCGAGCACTGTCGCGGTGAGTTGAGCTGTCGGGTTTCGAAAGCAGAGAAGGTCTAGCTGTCACTATACCAGTTTCTAGGTGGCGACGGCAGAATTCCAACCGTCGTCAGCTTGATCATTTCGCCGGTTTTCCAGGTAGGTGCATCTCGTTTTCTTTTCCCATTTCGTTGAACGATTTTTTGTTGCTACCGTGCTTTGGTGTCCCGGCATTGTTTCCCGCGTCCAGCTACGATTTGGGCTTGTTAAGTCGGTTATATCTTAACCTAGGGTCTGGGGGGGACGTTTTAACCTTTTAAGTCGATTTCTTTCTGCCTGTTAGTCGTGGCTAGCACGCAAGGGGTTGAAAGGTTTTAGGCGCAGACGGACGTTACGCCGTCTGCGCCAGACCTCGCTACTCGTCCGCGATGGGTAGAGGACTGCATTTTGTGGAGGATTGTTTAGGGTTCTATTTTTGGCAGGCTATGGTCGCCTTGGTACATCCCTGGAATGGTGAACCAAATATGTTTCACCTACGGAGTTATGCGCCGTATCGGGAGGGATTATTGATGAAGCCTGCGATTTGCTTGCCTAGGAGGAATAGGGCTTGAAGGGTTTTTATGGTCAGCAGTGTCGCCTCGCGGCCTGCGTTGATTGTACCTTTTTCCGCAGCCTTTTTTTGCTTTTGATCGCCTAAACCCTAGGGGGGCTGAAGGGGTGTGCCTCCGGTTACACCGTGTTTGTTGAAGATAGCATGGGTCATGTTTGATGAGGATAACCTGTGCAGAAGTGTGGTTACTGCCCGCTGAGGAGGGTGAAATGGGCTATCAGCCTATTGTTTTTTTTTTTTTTTTCTCGGCTACCAGTCGCAGGCGTCTCTTTTGCCATTTGTCTGTTGGGATGTAGGGGGGAAATGTTGGCTGGCTTAAGCTTGATGCTCTTTGTGTATGATAGGTAGTAGAATGATAATTGCATGATGCACCTGCATATAGTTTGCATATATTGCTTCAATGTATCAATATCATGAGAAAATGGCAGGTCACATAGTAATGTAGATTTCATTCTAACACTAGGGTGACTGATAAACTTGTTGCATGTAGAATAGATCATAAGATGTTTCATTCATAAGGCATTGTAGGGTTGATTAATATATGTATTAATTGCATGGGATAACAACATGTTGCACAATACTGCATGCTAGTCCGGTTACTGAGTATAAGAGACCTATATTTGATTTTATTGAATGATCACAATTATGATACCCTTGAGGAAGGATAAATTGATGCATATTGTATGGAAAGTCAAATTATTTAATGTTAAAATGATTACATATGGCAGGATGAATTCACAATGTCCAGAAGGCAGAAGAAGAAAGCCCCAGCCGTGGAAGAGGTATCAGTACCCGAAGCAGAAATAAAAACTGAGTACATCTATGAGGATACCCAATGTGTCACGGGGGTTGAACCTGAATATAAATGGGGAGAAATACACAGGATGATTTCCTGCAGATAAGTTCCAGACATGGGTCTTGAGGAAGCACCCATTTACGCAAATATAGAGAAATCTGTTATTATGAAGGTCGCCACCAGGCCTGAGCTGTTTCCATGCTCCGAAGTGATGAAATGGATCCTGCCACACACCAACCATGACACGATGCTTATGTGTAATGTTGAGGGTCAGGGCTACACTGCATTTAGCCCTGGATATGTGGCCTTAGCTTACCATTTTCCTGAACCTCAGATCTTCTTGTCCAATGAGTGGTTGGACAACCTCAGAATGGATTTAGTAGAAACCATGAGGAGAATGCTATTACCGGGGAAGCTCTATAGACATAGAAAAACTGAAGATTATGACACAGCCAGCCTTAGAGCCCCTTACAGATTCATAGCTCTAACGCTGAATACGATTTTCGGGAGGGAAAATGACAGGTTATTCAAATTTGAATGGATACCTCTGATTTTCTATGTGGCAACAGAAGTAACGGTCTTCAATTCGGCCAGCTTGGTATCGAGTAGTCTCTCCTCTTGTGTAGCTGCAGCAAAAGGAGGAGAAGCCCGGAAGAGATCTGAGTTTTATATGAGCTCGATTCTAATAGATTGCATACTCTGTAACCAGCCTTTCCCAGGCCTCCAGTGTGTATGGGATAGGGACAGAATGCCTATTTACTCAGCTTACAAACCATTATGGGCCCATCTGTACCACAACCACTACCAAGAAGTATGTGAGCAATTTATTATGCCATTATACAAGCTCATCTTCCAGGGAGGATGTGATTGTATGTCTGAGGATGCCATGCAGGTGATTGAAGAGTATGGAGATTATTTCCTGACCGAAAATGGCATGTATATCAGGATGTATGGAGGATCAAAGACACCCCTTCTACTGCCAAAATTTGCCACGGACTATATAGTCCACAAAGAGGCAGTAAGACAAGTGTTTATTGACGGTTTTGGTCACTTCTTGTTTCAGAAAAAGAAGGCTGCCTATCCACCTCTACCATTTAAGCTAGGTAGCTGCAGTTTCGCCAATGTGAGGCAAGCTGCAGAGTTTGTAGAGGAACTAGGGAAGTTCCACTTTGGCAAGATGAATTTCAGACGAAATGACACTCATAGCAAAGTAGCAGAACACTGCATGAAACATAAAGTATATTTCGAATACAGCCATCATTACGATAAAGACGAATCAGTCTATAGGAATGCCCCTAACATGGCAGCACTCAGGAAAATATTCAAGCCGAAGAACCCCACCAAGGGTGGGAAAGGATCTGAGCAAGATAAAGTTGAGCAAGCTAAGGCTGAAGAAGCAGCTAAGAGAATAAGAGAGGAGGCTCGGAGGCTCGAAGAGGAGGCTACATAATGGATGCGAAAGGGAGAAGAAGACAAGAGGAAAGATGCCCAGGAAGCAGCTGAACAAGCCAATGAAGAAGCCAGAGAAACAGAAGAAGCTGCTAAGCAAGCAGCCGAAGAAGCCCAGAGAAACATAGACGAAGAACTGCATGAGTAGGAGGCCGAGTAGGTAAATTTCACACAACAGCAAGCTCCCGAAACATCATCAGGTCTGAATCAGGGAGAAGAAAACCCCGAGGTGCAAGTCCCTCAAGTGCCCACTACTATCGAAGTTGTTGCCCCGATGATTCAGCTGGTACCCTTTGTGCAGGGAAAAGGTGAAGAAGTCCCTGATTTCAGCACCGTATATTATGATAGGTCGATGAAAAGAATAATGAGGAGGACAGAAAGAAATGTAGGGGAAGAAGACAAGGCCAGCAAAATGATAACATATAAGGTCATGATGATAGGAACAGATGTAGATCCAAGGTTTACTATAAGGGCCGGGACTGCAGCAATACATGCTTCAGAGGATAACATAGATAGAATGATGATTGAAATAGAGGCATCCAAGAAGACCTCCTCTCAGCTTAAGGACACCCTGAGAAAAGAAAGGGAAGAAGGCAATAGGCTTAAGAGAAAATATGAACATGTCCTAAGAGAAATGGAGGCCACAAAGAGTGAAATCTGTGCCGTCCAGGTAGAAGCACAGGCCAAGAAAACAGCACATAAGGCTCTGGAAAGTGCACAACAGGAAATCCAAGATTTAAAGAATGAAAAGGAGCAGTTGAAGGCAAAGATAGAAGACCTAGAAGCGCAGCAGTGTATTATCTATGAGTCCAATGATGCGTACGTGAAAGGACTGAAAGAGAAGCTAGAAGCAGTAAAAGAACAGCAAGTTGATCTACAGCCAGTTAAAGAACACATCCTAGCCCAGAAAGCTAAAGTGCTACACCTGCAAACTGCTCTAGAAGAAGAAAGATGCCAGGTCCTCCAAATTGATAGCCAACTTGAAGAAATCCTGGAAACAGCTTCTTATTTTGTCGACAGGGCCCAAGACATCCTCGAAGTATTAACTACAAGGTTAGCAAGGGTAGAGAATCAAGAGGAAGTCCCAGCTGAGCTACCATCCAAGGACAAACAAGCCCTCAAACGGGACCATGATCTGATAGAATTCGCTATCAATACTACAGAAGACTTCCAGAAAACTATCAAGAAGACCAAAGGAGTCTGCACAGAATTCTTCAGGAGAGCCCTGGTTACCTACAACAGATGTCAGACAGAAGTTGAGCAGAGGCTATATGAGTTCCCTGACCATGATGCATTTGTAGAAATGTTGCAGAAAGGACAGCAAGATGAAGAAGCAAGAGTAAAATGCATCAAAGCTATTGATAACCAAATCCTAAAAAATGAAATAGGCCATACAGCCGTCAGCGTGCAACTCTTAGAAGAACAGGTGCAATTGAACAAAGCCAGGGTAGAGGCCATTAGAAACCAGGCTGAAAAGTTCGAGCTGAACATTCAGTTTTTAGAGCCAAGCTCATTTGAAGATCTCGCTGCTGAAACAGCAGCGTGGAAGAAATTTTTGGGAAACCAAGCAAAACCCTCTTCAAAAGAGGACCAGTCAACCTTGTTGTAATTTAATACGTTGGTAAAAGGTTTTTTTTTTTGAAAAAGATGAAACGTTGGGAAGACAAAGGGGTTGGGAATCCCAAAGGTCACTTTGGGCAGCCCAACCAATTTTTTGCTTTTGTATAAAAATAGGAAACGTAGAGAAAGGAAAAGAGGGGCTTTTTCCCAGTAAAACTGGATGACATATTGTAAGAAGAACTACTTCCTTTTGCAATAAAAAATTTTAGTTTGCCTATTGGAGAAAGGTTGTGAAGTTTCCAAATGTTGTACCATGGGTGGCAGGAAGATGAACTACTTTATTTTTCAGCTTGTGTCCATGAATCGTGAGATCGTTCTAACTTTATGGCCTATGTCTTGATTGAATGATTTCTGATTTAATTAGTGGAAAATTCACCTGGAGTAATGTATGTGGATCATATAACAATTGGCTATCTGGTTGTTAGAATATTTCTCATTCATGTGTTGTAAACTCAAATATCAGCAATCTGTAAATTTGTTTATCATACGTGAAAATAACACGTTACTCACAAATAATTATTCTTTTGGCTCCCCGAGGATAGATAGTTAATTGTTTAGATAGTTAGCTGTTTCTCTTCATGGTTGCATATGTGGTTTAGGTGTTTGCGAACCTAAGACGAGAGGTAAGAACCTGCGCAGCACATTGTGTAGTTCCCCACATCTTTATCACCCTACATGATTAATATAGGCATGCGCATTGCATATATTAAGTAAAAAATACAAATTCCGGTGGACCGGGCCGCAGCCGGTAAACCCTTGTGTTACTTCGACCTACGGTAGACGGACCGTAAACCGGACGGATTCCCTACACCAAACAGTCAACGGGCTAGTTGGGAATGTTGATTGGGGAGAATCCCTTACTGTTTCCGCCTGCGATTTTCCAGGCCTCAACAAAATCTCCTTCATAGAAACTGTGACAGAGAGGGTTTTGAACCCCCCTTGTTGTAACATATAAGGTCAATTTTGAACCCCCTCATAGTGATGTACAAGGTCAATTTAAATCCCCCTCATAGTGACATATGAAGGCAGTGTAGAACCCCCATTGTAGCAACATAGAACCCCCCTGATAGTGACATATGAAGGCAGTGTAGAACCCCCCTCATAGCAACATACAAAGACAGTTTGAAAACCCCTATAGCCATAATAAATCATAATAAAATATATTTTATTAAAAACCAATATTGTTATATCATTAGGTCATGGAGGAATCGAACCACCAACCTCCTGCTTGTAAAGCAGGCACTCTTCCATTGAGCTAGAACCCTTTAAAAATTGGAGAAATGAGCAATATTAACACCTAAATTGCTATGTTGTTTTTCATGGAACAATCAATGCTACAGAACCAAAGCATATCAGGTATGTATTAAACATCTATTCTTTTGAATAGTTTTCCCAATCTTATCCTCAATTGAAATATGAGATTGACAAGTTCTTGATGCCACAATTTTAGCAAAAGAGAGCCACACCTAGCCTTGCATCCTTAAAGCAGTTCCCGGTCCATTTGGAGATAGCTGCTTCTCACGGGAATAAAGACGTCATTGACACTAACACAAAGACCTCATCGCCACAACAACAATAGGGCAAATGTTTTTTGTTGGACATTTCATGGAAAAGTTTCATACCCTCCTCAAACTTCGCTTCTTTGCCAAGACCATCAACAATTACACTACATGTGACAACATTAGGCCATACGATTTTGTTGGACATTTCAAACAAAACTCTATGCATTGTCAAACATATTGAGCTAGTGAATATTTAGATATTTGGATTCTCAAGGAGGTAGAGTTCCAGCCAGGGGCAAGGTTCTAGTCAGGCAGAGTTCCAACAGGGCGGAGTTCCTATCGGAGCAAAGTTCCAGCGGGGAAAAGTTCCAACCGGGGCTACCCTGGTTGGAACTCTGCCCCGGTTGGAACTCTGCCCTGGTTTGAACTCTGCCCCGATTGGAACGTTTCCAGGGGTAAGGTTTCGGTCGAGGTAGAGTTCTAGTAGGGAAGAATTCCAACCCTGGCTAGAACTCTGCCCCGGTTGGAACATTGCCAGGGGCAAGGTTCTGGTCGGGGCGGAGTTCCAGCAGGGCTGAACTCCAATCAGAGCAGAGGTCCAGCCGATGCAGATTTCCATAGTTTTCCCCACCTGAAACTATGCTCGCCTAGAACTCTGCCCCGGTCGGAACTCTGCTCGGGATGGAACTCTACCTTGACTGGAACTTTGCCTCACCTGAAACCATGGCCACCTAGAACTCTGCTCCGGTTGGAACTCTGCCCTACATGGAACTTTTCCCCAGTTGGAACTTTGCCTTGCATGGAACTTTACCCCGGATGGCATAATGGAAATGCTTGAGTTTTTATTTTGTAAATTTCTTCTTGGTTTTTGGTTGATCTATTTGGTTCATTGATATGTATCTTATTTCTCTTATATGGTGGTTTGAAACCTCGTTCATGGCCAATTAACCCTAGAAGCTTCAATGAAAGCCTATAGCCCTTGATTTCCTTCCCTAGAATTGTCAAAGCCTTGAAAATTATCATTGGCGTATGAAATGTCCTAATGGTGGACAAATATTCGTTATGATACCTTGTATTGACCTTTGAGCCCTAAGAACTATGCCCCTCCTGAAACTCTACCATAGTTGGATCATTGTCGCACATGGAAATCTACCTGGAACTTTGCCCCGTCTGGAACTTTTCCCTACATGGAACTCTGCCTCGTCTGGAACTCTGCCCTGCATGGATCTTTTCACGGCTGGAGCTCTGCCACAGCTGGAACTCTGCCCTACCTGGAACTATGCCCTGGCTGGAAATCTTCCCTACCTGGAACTCTGCCCTGTTTGGAACTCTACCCTGCATGGATCTTTTCCTTGGTTGGAACTCTGCCCCAACTGGAACTCTGCCTCGGC
This sequence comes from Pseudotsuga menziesii, assembly GCA_001517045.1. Classification (NCBI taxonomy): domain Eukaryota; kingdom Viridiplantae; phylum Streptophyta; class Pinopsida; order Pinales; family Pinaceae; genus Pseudotsuga; species Pseudotsuga menziesii. The sequence goes on along the minus strand of LPNX010338135.1, from coordinate 140,518 downwards.
TGAAACTTTGCCGTGCATGGAACTCTGCCTTGGCTGAAACTTTACCTAGGATGGAAATTTTCCCCACCTAACACTATGCTCGCCTGGAACTCTGCCTGGGTTGGAACTCTACCTTGATTGGAACTTTGCCTCGCCTGAAACCATGGCCGCCTAGAACTCTGCCCTGCATGGAACTCTGCCCCGGTTGGAACTCTGCCTAGGCTAGAACTCTGCCTTGCATGGAACTTTACCCCAGATGGCATAATGGAAATGCTTGAGTTTCTATTTTGTAAATTTATTCTTGGTTTCTGGTTGATCTATTTGGTTCATTGATCTGTATCTTATTTCGCTTATATGGTGGTTTGAAAGCTCGTTCATGGCCAATTAACCCTAGAAGCTTCAATGAAAGGCTATAGCCCTTGATTTCCTTCCCTAGCATTGTCAAAGCCTTGAAACTTATCATTGGCGTATAAAATGTCCTAATGGTGGACAAATATTCGTTACGATACCTTGTATTGACCTTTGAGCCCTAAGAACTATACCCCGCCGGGAACTCTGCCATAGCTGGATCATTGTCGCGCATGGAAACCTACCTAGAACTTTGCCCTGTCTGGAACTTTTCCCTACATGGAACTCTACCCTGCATGGATCTTTGCTCGGCTAAAACTCTGCCTCGACTGGAACTCTTCCCTACCTGGAACTATGCCCTGGCTGGAACTCTGCCCTACCTGGAACTCTGCCTCGTTTGGAACTCTACCCTACATGGATATTTTCCCTGGCTGGAACTCTGCCCCAGCTGGAACTCTGCCTCGGCTGAAACTTTGCCGTGCATGGAACTTTTCCCTGCCTGGAACTCTGCCTCGGCTGAAACTTTGCCTAGGATGGAAATTTTCCCCACCTCAAACCATGCTGCCCTGGAACTCTGCCCGGGATAGAACTCTACCTTGATTGGAACTTTGCCTCGCCTGAAACCATGGCCTCTGGAACTTTGCCCCGGTTGGAACTCTGCCCTGGATGGAACTCTGCCCCGGTTGAAACTTTTCCATGCATGGAACTCTACCCCGGCTGGAACTCTACCTCGGTTGGAACTTTTTCATGCATGGATCTCTACCCCGCCTGGAACTCTTCCTCAGCTAAAACTTTGCCTAGGATGGAAATTTTCCCCACCTAAAACTATGCTCGCTTGGAACTCTGCCCCAGTTGGAACTTTGCCCGAGCTAAAACTCTACCTTAACTAGAACTTTGCCTCGCCTGAAACCATGGCCGCCTGGAACTCTGCCTCGGTTGGAACTCTGCCCCGGCTGGAACTCTGCCTTGCATGGAACTTTACCCCGGATGGCATAATGGAAATGCTTGAGTTTCTATTTTGTAAATTTCTTCTTGGTTTCTGGTTGATCTATTTGGTTCATTGATCTGTATCTTGTTTCGCTTATATGGTGGTTTGAAATCTCGTTCATGGCCAATTAACCCTAGAAGCTTCAATGAAAGCCTATAGCCCTTGATTTCCTTCCCTAGCATTGTCAAAGCCTTGAAACTTATCATTGGCGTATAAAATGTCCCTGGCTGGAACTCTCCCCTGCATGGAACTCTGCCCCGGTTGGAACTTTGCCATGCATGGAACTCTACCCCGGCTTTTGGACATGAGTGCCATTTCTATAACAGCACAGTTGGATCATGGTTAGATAATATATGTCTAAAACCCAGCTCGTTCCTCAGTTTTAGATCTATGATTTTCCGGAATGGGAAAAAGTTTTGTTTTCTTTATTTTTCATTTGTACATAAATAAATTGATTGGTTGCTTATGTTGTTTTCTTGCTTTAACACTTTGATGGTTCTTCTTTTGTTACTTGCTTTGCTACTGTTTCTTGATAGCTGTCTTAGTTTTCCTTTTGATTTTGAATAAGAGGCAAACTTTTGGTTGCAATGGGAACATTAGGGTTCTCCATTAACTAAAATCTTGAGCAAAAGACTGGGCTATAAAGTATAGAATATCTTCTAGTAATTGTATTCCTAATCGGCAATGCATTCACTTGAGGTCTTACTTAATCCTTGTAAATAACACAGAAGTGAAAAAGGGTCTGAAGTACTATTTAGAGGCTCCATCCATCTCACATCTTAAATACCCAAGGAGGATGACAGCAAAAGACCCACGGAAAGGAAGCAGAGCGGGATAGTTTATCACATATAAATGATCCCATGCCATGGAGTAAGACAAGTTAAAAGCTATGAAGAGTCAAAGCTCCTAAAAGGAACAAAACATATCAAAGCAAAAGCTCGAAAAGCATGAATCTCAAAGCATAAAGTATCAAGCGGACACAAGATCCTATCCGTCCGTGAACTGAACTACCAAGTACATTATTCACACAAAAGGACACTATGGGATAGAGGATCCTGAATTAAAATTCAGTAAGAAAGGCTTGTAGGAGGACTCATATCAAAAGAACTAAAGTTCAAAAAGGGCACAAAAGTGCAGATTGGCATGGGAATGAGGAATAAAAGGATAACACTATCACCCTCTATCACAATCCGGTGGTGTTTAAGCTATAACTTCCAAAGGGCAGGTAAAATGAACCTCATTTATTTGGCCTCAAAAGAGTTATCCAGACCTGAAACACTGCTGGTGTTACCTTTTCCCCAAAAATACTTCTTCTAAGTATTTTAATGCATAAGTAGGGATACCGACATCTAGAAGATTTAATTTTATTCGGATAGTCTTAAGCTAGGAGAGAGAGTTAGTGCAGAGATCTGGGGTTCACCAGTGAGTCGCCAATTGTTGCATCTACAACAGTTTTCCCAAAATTCTGAAAATTTTGGGACCCTCCCTTACTTTGAATTAGTCAGTTCTTTTCTTGATTTCAACCTATTGATTCTGGCCTTGGGATCTTTTGAAGCGTCTTCTCAAAATCGGTTTACTATCAATCGATTGGTTTCTCCTCAGTTAAATGATTAAGGAATCCCATCTTTAGTTGAGCTCCTTTTCGACTTGCAAAATCTTTCAAAGCTTTCTTGTATCGGGCGTTGCTCCGTTTGACGAGTCCGCCATTGCGGGTTTTTTTTCCACTCTTGATCATTTATGGTCGCGCCACCGTTGCGGGTGATTTTCTACTCTAGGTTTCCTTTTCCGCACCGACTGTTGCGGGGGTTGTTTACTTTGTTTTACCGTTGCGGGTGGTTGCCATGTCCGTTATGTTTCTTGTGATTCCGCGTCGGGAGAGGTTGAATACTTCCGTGGCCGATGTTGAGGTCCGGGTTGTGGTTCTGAGCGCCGCCGTTGCGGATCAATATAGAATTAGACTTGCATTAATGCTCCGATGTGTGTTTGTTGTCGCCAACTTTGTGGCGAAGCGCTGGGCTATCTTTACTCCTTCGTGCGGACGGCATCATGTTCCGAGCATCCGCTGTTGCGGAGCGGTCCGGGCTCTTGGTCGTCCGACCAAGGTATTCGCCGGTGCCCGATGTGTGTTTCTTGTTCGTGCGTTATACGTAGCCGTTCGGGCAATTTTATATTGGGGGTGGTCCGCCGTTGCGGAGGAACTGAAACTCTAGTCGCCCGATGCCGCTTTTGTTTCGCGCCCAATTTAATTGCTCGCACGTGTGGCGTTTTTATATATGCGGTGCGACAGTTTGGGGTTTCTATTGTTTTTTTTTATTATCGAGCACTGTCGTGGTGAGTTGAGCTGTCGGGTTTCGAAAGCAAAGAAGGTCTAGCTGTCACTATACCAGTTTCCAGGTGGCGAGGGCGGAATTCCAACCATCGTTAGCTTGATCATTTTGCCGGTTTTCCAGGTAGGTGCATCTCGTTTTCTTTTCCCATTTCGTTGAACGATTTTGTGTTGCTACCGTGCTTTGGGGTCCTGGCGTTGTTTCCCGCGTCCAGCTAGGATTTGGGCTTGTTAAGTCGGTTATATCTTAACCTAGGGTCTGGGGGGGACGTTTTAACCTTTTAAGTCGATTTCTTTCTGCCTGTTAGTCGTGGCTAGCACGCAAGGGGTTGAAAGGTTTTAGGTGCAGGCGGCCGTTATGCCGTCTGCGCCAGACCTCGCTGCTCGGCCGCGATGGGTCGAGGACTGCATTTTGTGGAGGATTGTTTAGGGTTCTGTTTTTGGCAGGCTATGGTCGCCTTGGTACATCCCTGGAATGGTGAACCAGAGATGTTTCACCTGCAGAGTTATGCGCCGTATCGGGAGGGATTATTGATGAAGCCTGCGATTTGCTTTCCTGGGAGGAATAGGGCTTGAAGGGTTTTTACGGTCGGCAGTGTCGCCTCGCGGCCTGCATTGATTGTACCTTTTTTCTGCAGCCCTTTTTTGCTTTTGATCGCCTAAACCCTAGGGGGGATGAAGGGGTGTGCCGCCGGTTACACCGTGTTTGTTGAA
>LPNX010338135.1:125075-135799 GCA_001517045.1 Pseudotsuga menziesii | reverse complement strand
GCCACCAGGCCTGAGCTGTTTCCATGCTCCGAAGTGATGAAATGGATCCTGCCACACACCAACCATGACACAATGCTTATGTGTAATGTTGAGGGTCAGGACTACGCTGCATTTAGCCCTGGATATGTGGCCTTAGCTTACCATTTTCCTGAACCTCAGATCTTCTTGTCCAATGAGTGGTTGGACAACCTCAGAATGGATTTAGTAGAAACCATGAGGAGAATGCTATTACCGGGGAAGCTCTATAGACATAGAGAAACTGAAGATTATGACACAGCCAGCCTTAGATCCCCTTATAGATTCATAGCTCTAATGCTGAATAGGATTTTCGGGAGGGAAAATGACAGGTTATTCAAATTTGAATGGATACCTCTGATTTTCTATGTGGCAACATAAGGAACGGTCTTCAATTCGGCCAGCTTGGTATCAAGTAGTCTCTCCTCTTGTGTAGCTGCAGCAAAAGGAGGAGAAGCCCGGAAGAGATATGAGTTTTATATCCGCTCGATTCTGATAGATTGCATACTCTGTAACCATCCTTTCCCAGGCCTCCAGTGTGTATGGGATAGGGACATAATGCCTATTTACTCAGCTTACAAACCATTATGGGCCCATCTGTACCACATCCACTACCAAGAAGTATGTGAGAAATTTATTATGCAATTATACAAGCTCATCTTCCAGGGAGGATGTGATTGTATGTCTGAGGATGCCATGCAGGTGATTGAAGAGTATGGAGATTATTTCCTGACCGAAAATGGCATGTATATCAGGATGTATGGAGGATCAAAGACACCCCTTCTACTGCCAAACTTTGCCACGGACTATATAGTCCACAGAGAGGCAGTAAGACAAGTGTTTATTGACGGTGTTGGTCACTTCTTGTTTCAGAAAAAGAAGGCTGCCTATCCACCTCTACCATTTAAGCTAGGTAGCTACAGTTTCGCCAATGTGAGGCAAGCTGCAGAGTTTGTAGAGGAACTAGGGAAGTTCCACTTTGGCAAGATGAATTTCAGACGAAATGACACGCATAGAAAAGTAGCAGAAGACTGCATGAAACATAAAGTATATTTCAAATACAGCCATCATTACGATAAAGACGAATCAGTCTATAGGAATGCCCCTAACATGGCAGCACTCAGGAAAATATTCAAGCCGAAGAACCCCACCAAGGGTGGGAAAGGATCTGAGCAAGATAAAGCTGAGCAAGCTAAGGCTGAAGAAGCAGCTAAGAGAATAAGAGAGGAGGCTCGGAGGCTGGAAGAGGAGGCTACAGAATGGATGCAAAAGGGAGAAGAAGAAAAGAGGAAAGCTACCCAGGAAGCAGCTGAACAAGCCAATGAAGAAGCCAGAGAAACAGAAGAAGCTGCTAAGCAAGAAGCCGAAGAAGCCCATAGAAACATAGACGAAGAACTGCATGAGCAGGAGGCCGAGCAGGTAAAGTTCACACAACAGCAAGCTCCCGAAACATCATCAGGTCTGAATTAGGGAGAAGAAAACCCCGAGGTACAGGTCCCTCAAGTGCCCACTACTATCGAAGCTGCTGCCCCGATGATCTAGCTGGTACCCTTTGTGCAGGGAAAAGGTGAAGAAGTCTCTGATTTCAGCACCGTATATTATGATAGGGCTACGAAAAGAATAATGAGGAGAACAGAAAGAAAGGTAGGGGCAGAAGACATGGCCAGCAAAATGATAACATATAAGGTCATGATGATAGGAACAGATGTAGATCCAAGGTTTACTATAAGGGTCGGGACTGCAACAATACATGCTTCAGAGGATAACATAGATAGAATGATGATTGAAATAGAGGCATCCAAGAAGACCTCCTCTCAGCTTAAGGACACCTTGAGAAAACAAAGGGAAGAAGGCAATAGGCTTAAGAGAAAATATGAACATGTCCTGAGAGAAATGGAGGCCACAAAGAGTGAAATCTGCGTCGTCCAGGTAGAAGCACAGGCCAAGAAAACAGCACATAAGGCTCTGGAAAGTGCACAACAGGAAATCCAAGATTTAAAGAATGAAAAGGAGCAGTTGAAGGCAAAGATAGAAGACCTAGAAGCGCAGCAGTCTATTATCTATGAGTCCAATGCTGCGTACGTGAAAGGACTGAAAGAGAAGCTAGAAGCAGCAAAAGAACAACAAGTTCATCTACAGCCAGTTAAAGAACACATCCTGGCCCAGAAAGCTAAAGTGCTACACCTGCAAACTGCTCTAGAAGAAGAAAGATGCCAGGTCCTCCAAATTGATAGCCGACTTGAAGAAATCCTGGAAACAGCTTCTTATTTTGTCGACAGGGCCCAAGACATCCTCGAAGTATTAACTACAAGGTTAGCAAGGGTAGAGAATGAAGAGGAAGTCCCAGCTGAGCTACCATCCAAGGATAAACAAGCCCTCAAACGGGACCATGATCTGATAGAATTCGCTATCAATACTGCAGAAGACTTCCAGAAAACTATCAAGAAGACCAAAGGAGTCTGCACAGAATTCTTCAGGAGAGCCCTGGTTACCTACAACAGATGTCAGACAGAAGCCGAGCAGAGGCTATATGAGTTCCCTGACCATGATGCATTTGTAGAAATGTTGCAGAAAGGACAGCAAGATGAAGAAGCGAGAGTAAAATGCATCAAAGCTATTGATAACCAAATCCTAAAAAATGAAATAGGCCATACAGCCGTCAGCGTGCAACTCTTAGAAGAACAGGTGAGATTGAACAAAGCCAGGGTAGAGGCCATTAGAAACCAGGCTGAAAAGTTCGAGCTGAACATTCATTTTTTAGAGCCGAGCTCGTTTGAAGATCTCGTTGCTGAAACAGCAGCGTGGAAGAAATTTTTGGGAAACCAAGCAAAACCGTCTTCAAAAGAGGACCAGTCAACCTTGTTGTAATTTAATCGTTGGTAAAAGGTTTTTTTTTTTTGACAAAGATGAAACGTTGGGAAGACAAAGGGGTTGGGAATCCCAAAGGTCACTTTGGGCAGCCCAACCAATTTTTTGCTTTTGGATAAAAATAGGAAACGTAGAGAAAGGAAAAGAGGGGCTTTTTCCCAGTAAAACTGGATGACATATTGTAAGAAGAACTACTTCCTTTTGCAATAAAAAATTTTAGTTTGCGTGTTGGAGAAAGGTTGTGAAGTTTCCAAATGTTGTACCATGGGTGGCAGGAAGATGAACTACTTTATTTTTCAGCTTGTGTCCATGAATCGTGAGATCGTTCTAACTTTATGGCCTATGTCTTGATTGAATGATTTCTGATTTAATTAGTGGAAAATTCACCTGGAGTAATGTATGTGGCTCATATAACAATTGGCTATCTGGTTGTTAGAATATTTCTCATTCATGTGTTGTAAACTCAAATATCAGCAATCTGTAAATTTGTTTATCATACATGAAAATAACACCTTACTCACAAATAATTATTCTTTTGGCTCCCCGAGGATAGATAGTTAGTTGTTTAGATAGTTAGGTGTTTCTCTTCATGGTTGCATATGTGGTTTAGGTGTTTGTGAACCTAAGACGAGAGGTAAGAACCTGCGCAGCACATTGTGTAGTTCCCCGCATCTTTATCACCCTGCATGATTAAGATAGGCATGCGCATTGCATATATTAAGTCGAAAATACAAATTCCGATGGACCGGGCCGCAGCCGGTAAACCCTTGTGTTACTTCGACCTACGGTAGCCGGACCGTAAACCGGACGGATTCCCTACACCAAACAGTCAACGGGCTAGTTGGGAATGTTGATTGGGGAGAATCCCTTACTTTTTCCGCCTGTGATTTTCCAGGCCTCAACAAAATCTCCTTCATAGAAACTGTGACAGAGAGGGTTTTGAACCCCCCTTGTTGTAACATATAAGGTCAATTTTGAACCCCCTCATAGTGATGTACAAGGTCAATTTAAATCCCCCTCATAGTAACATATGAAGGCAGTGTAGAACCCCCATTGTAGCAACATAGAACCCCCCTGATAGTGACATATGAAGGCAGTGTAGAACCCCCCTCATAGCAACATACAAAGACAGTTTGAAAAATCCTATAGCCATAATAAATCATAATAAAATATATTTTATTAAAAACCAATATTGTTATATCATTAGGTCATGGAGGAATCGAACCACCAACCTCCTGCTTGTAAAGCAGGCGCTCTTCCATTGAGCTAGAACCCTTTAAAAATTGGAGAAATGAGCAATATTAACACCTAAATTGCTATGTTGTTTTTCATGGAACAATCAATGCTACAGAACCAAAGCATATCAGGCATGTATTAAACATCTATTATTTTGAATAGTTTTCCCAATCTTATCCTCAATTGAAATATGATATTGACAAGTTCTTGATGCCACAATTTTAGCAAAAGAGAGCCACACCTGGCCTTGCATCCTTAAAGCAGTTCCCGATCCATTTGGAGATAGCTGCTTCTCACGGGAATAAAGACGTCATTGACACTAACACAAAGACCTCATCGCCACAACAACAATAGGGAAAATGTTTTTTGTTGGACATTTCATGGAAAAGTTTCATACCCTCCTCAAACTTCGCTTCTTTTCCAAGACCATCAACAATTACACTGCATGTGACAACATTAGGCCATACGATTTTGTTGGACATTTCAAACAAAACTCTATGCATTGTCGAACATATTGAGCTAGTGAATATTTAGATATTTGGATTCTCAAGGAGGTAGAGTTCCAGCCAGGGGCAAGGTTCTAGTCAGGCAGAGTTCCAACAGGGCGGAGTTCCTATCGGAGCAAAGTTCCAGTGGGTAAAAGTTCCAACCGGGGCTACCCTGGTTGGAACTCTGCCCCGGTTGGAACTCTGCCCTGGTTTGAACTCTGCCCCGATTGGAACGTTTCCAGGGGTAAGGTTCCGGTCGAGGTAGAGTTCTAGTAGGGCAGAATTCCAACCCTGGCTAGAACTCTGCCCCGGTTGGAACATTGCCAGGGGCAAGGTTTTGGTCGGGGCAGAGTTCCAGCAGGGCTGAACTCCAATCAGAGCAGAGGTCCAGCCGATGCAGAGTTCCATAGTTTGCCCCACCTAAAACTATGCTCGCCTAGAACTCTGCCCCGGTTAGAACTCTGCTCCGGATGGAACTCTACCTTGACTGGAAATTTGCCTCGCCTGAAACCATGGCCACCTGGAACTCTGCTCCGGTTGGAACTCTGCCCTGCATGGAACTTTGCCCCGGTTGGAACTTTGCCTTGCATGGAACTTTACCCCGGATGGCATAATGGAAATGCTTGAGTTTTTATTTTGTAAATTTCTTCTTGGTTTTTGGTTGATCTATTTGGTTCATTGATATGTATCTTATTTCTCTTATATGGTGGTTTGAAACCTCGTTCATGGCCAATTAACCCTAGAAGCTTCAATGAAAGCCTATAGCCCTTGATTTCCTTCCCTAGAATTGTCAAAGCCTTGAAAATTATCATTGGCGTATGAAATGTCCTAATGGTGGACAAATATTCGTTATGATACCTTGTATTGACCTTTGAGCCCTAAGAACTATGCCCCTCCTGAAACTCTACCATAGTTGGATCATTGTCGCACATGGAAACCTACCTGGAACTTTGCCCCGTCTGGAACTTTTCCCTACATGGAACTCTGCCTCGTCTGGAACTCTGCCCTGCATGGATCTTTGCCCGGCTGGAGCTCTGCCACGGCTGGAACTCTGCCCTACCTGGAACTATGCCCTGGCTGGAAATCTGCCCTACCTGGAACTCTGCCCTGTTTTGAACTCTACCCTGCATGGATCTTTTCCTTGGTTGGAACTCTGCCCCAGCTGGAACTCTGCCTCAGCTGAAACTTTGCCGTGCATGGAACTCTGCCTTGGCTGAAACTTTACCTAGGATGGAACTTTTCCCCACCTAACACTATGCTCGCCTGGAACTTTGCCCCGGTTGGAACTCTGCCCGGGTTGGAACTCTACCTTGATTGGAACTTTGCCTCGCCTGAAACCATGGCCGCCTAGAACTCTGCCCTGCATGGAACTCTGCCCCGGTTGGAACTCTGCCTCGGCTAGAACTCTGCCTTGCATGGAACTTTACCCCAGATGGCATAATGGAAATGCTTGAGTTTCTATTTTGTAAATTTATTCTTGGTTTTTGGTTGATCTATTTGGTTCATTGATCTGTATTTTGTTTCGCTTATATGGTGGTTTGAAAGCTCGTTCATGGCCAATTAACCCTAGAAGCTTCAATGAAAGGCTATATCCCTTGATTTCCTTCCCTAGCATTGTCAAAGCCTTGAAACTTATCATTGGCGTATAAAATGTCCTAATGGTGAACAAATATTCGTTACGATACCTTGTATTGACCTTTGAGCCCTAAGAAAACTTGCCCCGCCGGGAACTCTGCCATAGCTGGATCATTGTCGCGCATGGAAACCTACCTAGAACGTTTCCCTGTCTGGAACTTTGCCCTACATGGAAATCTGCCCTACATGGATCTTTGCTCAGCTGAAACTCTGCCCCGACTGGAACTCTTCCCTACCTGGAACTATGCCCTGGATGGAACTCTGCCCTACCTGGAACTCTACCTCGTTTGGAACTCTACCCTACATGGATCTTTTCCCTGGCTGGAACTCTGCCCCAGCTGGAACTCTGCCTCGGCTGAAACTTTGCCGTGCATGGAACTTTTCCCTGCCTGGAACTCTGCCTCGGCTGAAACTTTGCCTAGGATGGAACTTTTCCCCACCTCAAACCATGCTGCCCTGGAACTCTGCCCGGACTGGAACTCTACCTTGATTGGAACTTTGCCTCGCCTGAAACCATGGCCTCTGGAACTTTGCCCCGGTTGGAACTCTGCCCTGGAAGGAACTCTGCCCCGGTTGGAACTTTGCCATGCATGGAACTCTACCCCGGCTGGAACTCTACCTCGGTTGGAACTTTTTCATGCATGGAACTCTACCCCTCCTGGAACTCTGCCTCAGCTAAAACTTTGCCTAGGATGGAACTTTTCCCCACGTAAAACTATGCTCGCCTGGAACTCTGCCCCGGTTGGAACTTTGCCCGAGCTAAAACTCTACCTTAACTGGAAATTTGCCTCGCCTGAAACCATGGCCGCCTGGAACTCTGCCCTGCATGGAACTCTGCCTCGGTTGGAACTCTGCCCCGGCTGGAACTCTGCCTTGCATGGAACTTTACCCCGGATGGCATAATGGAAATGCTTGAGTTTCTATTTTGTAAATTTCTTCTTGGTTTCTGGTTGATCTATTTGGTTCATTGATCTCTATCTTGTTTCGCTTATATGGTGGTTTGAAACCTCGTTCATGGCCAATTAACCCTAGAAGCTTCAATGAAAGCCTATAGCCCTTGATTTCCTTCCCTAGCATTGTCAAAGCCTTGAAACTTATCATTGGCGTATAAAATTTCCCTGGCTGGAACTCTGCCCTGCATGGAACTCTGCCCCGGTTGGAACTTTGCCATGCATGGAACTCTACCCCGGCTGGAACTTTGTCGTGCATGGAACTCTACCCCGCCTGGAACTCTGCCTTGGCTGGAACTCTGCCCCACCTGGAACTCTGCCCCGGCTAGAACTCTGCCCTACCTGGAACTCTGCCCTGGCTGGAACTCTGCCCCATCTGGAACTCTACCTTGCATGGATATTTTCCCTGGCTGGAACTCTACCCCGCCTGGAACTCTGCCTCGGTTGGAACTTTGCCATGCATGGAACTCTACCCCGCCTGGAACTCTGCCTCGGCTAAAACTTTGCCTAGTATGGAACTTTGCCCCACTTGAAACTATGCTTGCGTGGAACTCTGCCCCGGTTGGAACTCTGACCGGGAAGAATTCCAACCTTGGCTGGAACTCTGCCCCGGTTGGAATGTTTCCAGGGGCAAGGTTCCGGTAGGGGTAGAGTTCCAGCAGGGCAGAATTCCAACCAGTAATCTATATATAATTCCAACTAATCTATATAGATTACTGATTGGATTTCTTAGAAAAGATCCTTCTTATAAAAATAGTCCTCTATTTGCATAATCCATAGGTGGTAGTTTTGGTCATTAAACTTCTCAACCCTAAACTTGGATTCTTTTGTATTTTCTCCCACTCAAACTAGGAAACCTCCTCTTGTACAAGTTTATTAGTGAAATAGACATTAAACTCTGATACTAGTAGTTAGGAATATGATCATGGTGCAACAAATAAAAATGAACAAAAAAATAAAACACATAAGAATACAATACAAGAGAGACACCAATATACGTGGTTCATCCTATATGGGCTATGTCCATAGAGAAATAACTAGTCCATTTTTTATTCCATCAAACAAAATGAAGGAATAAAACCTACATTACATCCGTTGCAACCTACTCTTCACTCTCTCACAATATCCTCTCTAAGTGACAAATGTCTCTCACTATACACAACCATAATACAGTACCCTCATAAAATGAGGGTTTGCTTCTAGGGAAAACGAGCACCAACACAACTGCCATCGTATTTGTGACCTAACAATGAATGGTCCATATTGACTGCAAAATTACAATATTTTATAAGGCATTTTCCAAAAGAATTCTCTTTGAGCTGTGCTTCCCCTAAACTATTTCCAAGGGGGGTCTCCAAAAAAATTTCACCACCCACCCCCCTAGACCCCCTAGCAACACTAATGGGGAAGAAGCCTCCTTACAAAGATATTTTTAATGACATTTTTATTTTAATATATTTTCATCACAAAGCAAAAGATCGAGTGACCCCTCAAATGGTTCCCACTTTTGAACATTTGAATATTGTAAATCTAATTTAGATGTGTAGCTGAATAGGTAGGGAAAATAAAAAGTTTGCAAAGCCAAGAGATGAAGGAATAGTTATAGATAAGTCTCATTGGAAGGAAAATATGACTTCTTTTGGGCTTTGAGATGTTCTAGAGACTTTTCTAAAAACGTTTTGTGGAATTAATTTGAAAAGCCTATTTCTAGGCTTGTGAACTTTGGAAGCACTTGAATGTTTCAGTTTATGAATAGTCTAACTCCTATGTTGTTCATGATATGTTTTTATATGAAAATGTTTGTTATATATATAAATATTATTCTCATGTTTATTACGTTTTCTCATTCATATATGCTTGAATTTATATGTCTAGTTAAAACAGTTGTTGATTTTGGCTAGATAAGGGTGATACTTATTTTCTTTGATTTATAGTTATATTATATGTTCATATTTTTCATTACTCTAAGAAAGATAATTTTATGTGATTTTTACACCATCATGTGTGTAGGTTCAATAACTAATAGTCATTGGAGTTGCAGCTACACGCTAGGATCAGATTTCCTTTTCAATACATTGCATCAGGGATAAAAATATTTTGCATTCTACATAGCATACCCCCCAACCTTAAAACAAATTAGTCACGATTTCTAGATTAGAATTTGGATGGGTTTTGTATTTCAAACAATGTGAGATCTAATTGGGACACCTCAATGGGATAGAAACCTTATTGCTTACTCAGGGGCATTTAGCTTTGTCAACAGTTTCTAGCACGAGAAGAAGGGCCTTAAATGGAAAAGAGAGATCTAGAACAATCATGACAATCTCTTTTTGGATATTTAAATAGAAATCCTTGCGAAAGGCATATTCCCACCTAAGATGAAGACTCTAACCTTGAATTTGTTTCCGAAGAAGCCACTGACAATTTCAACAATCCTTTTCCCTCATAAACACCATCTCTATAATTTGTTCCCATTTCGGAAGTATACCAATTCCATCACTATACTTGTTCTTACATAAAGAATATTGGTGGGTTTCCCATTACTCCTTTACTTCCTAGAAGGAGAAGAGCTACCAAGAATGTCGTACAAACCCGTACCCAAGTTCTGGTAGACATGGTCGATGATCTCATGGAGCTTACCTTGAGTAGAATTTCTGAACCTCCAAACGCAATTCCTTTGACCCCTTTAGGTTCCAAAGCTCCCGCACATAACTCAGGTTTCTATGGTAAATAATACAATATTAAAACTATTGTTGAAGGTTATGAGTTTACTAGAGAATTCTTAGAAATATCCATGAATCACAAACAACCTAGAGTGCCAACCTAAAGGACCTAGGGTGGACTCATTACTGTTGACTCCATGGTATTCAGCCTTGCCAACAATTTTCTATGGAACAAAGTGTTTAACATTATGTCCTATAAACTTTGTAACTTCAAAATTGTAGTTAATTTTGTTTCATTAACTCGTAGGGAATTGTACATAATTGAAATGTATCAATTCACAAAAGACATCAAAATCATTGGGCTCAAATGTTACAACAAAATGGGAAATTGAACCCAACTTGATATATGGGCAAGTAGATATTGCCTAGATATAGGAAAGGATTCAAAAGAGTCGGAACCATCGCTTCAATGTATGTTTGAAGCGCATAAGATGAATAAGAAGTGTATTAAATCTCATTTATATTTTTTTTCAAGGAACAACCTTGTGAAAAATCCCTATGAGTGCTTCCCTATGATTCGTGAATGGTTAACGGGGTAAACCATCAGCTCTAATTATGAAGCTTAACTCCAATGGGATCAAGAGAGTTGAACGCTTGACCTCCCCAACTTTGGAGAGAGATATCTCATGCCTAGATCATGAATTCCTCAAGTAACAATCAAGCTAAATCTCATGTATAACTTATACTAAAGAGATAAAGACTATTTTAATTTGGATAAAAGAAAATTGATCTATGTAAACATGTGTGTTCATAAATAATAGCAACCAAGGTTTTCTTTGGGGAGATTCAATCAACATAACAATTATGCA
>LPNX010338135.1:8572-124964 GCA_001517045.1 Pseudotsuga menziesii | reverse complement strand
ACAAGTGAATATATATTTTTAAAAATAATGTATTAATTATAAATAATTTTTAAAGATTATATATTCATTATAAATAAGTACATGTAATCAAAATATATAAAAATACTAAAAAACACTTCTTATAATTTCTCTTAAGTTATTGTGTGTAACTCTTTAAGTATGAAAATTATAATAATTAAAAAAATATTAAAAATGTCAAACATTTTCTCATAATTTTCCTCAAGTTATTGTGTGTAATTCCTTAAATATGAAAATTATAATAATTAAGAAAAACTATTAAAAATGTCAAATTATAATAATTCAGAAAAACTATAAAATTTATAATCATTAAAAAAAATATTAAAAATGTCAAAATTATAATAATAATAAAAACTATTAAAAATATAACGAAATATTTAAAAATAAAAAATTATCATCAAAATAAAAAATGTACCACAATCTTGGATAAACAAAATACAGAAAGAATTGAAAGTTGAGATAAGATTGGATAAGCCTTAAATACAGATGACGTTAATTAAAAAGGCAATCCAGAATTGGGGAATAATTTAATGCGTTCCTAATTTAAAATTGAATTTCAATTAATTATTCATTAAAACTTTGTAATTCGCTCCAGTCAAAATGACTTGGAAATAGGTTACACTGTCCAATGACTTGGAAATAGGTTACACTGTCCAGGGATCCAGTCAAACATTTAGTTTTATTCGTTGGATCTCAAGTCCTTGTTAAAACAACACATTCACACCTAAAATTTAAGAAAAAGAAGAAGCGCATTCTTTGAATGAGAACCAGACAAAAAGAGAACCGCTTTCCAGGCGAGGCGAAAAGAGAACCTTTGCAAGACCAGAAATCAGCCATGGCACTCTCGCTCGATTGCGTTCAGAGGAAGGATGCATAAGATTTTATGACATCTTCTTGATCCGCGACTTCGAGGTTCGAAGCTGATGGATTGCGAGCGGAACAGTTGCTCATGATCTCCGTTGGATCCTGTGAGCACTCCCAGCTGGCTCATCTTCGCCATGGACACTGCAAATTTCTGGAAAAACAGATCCTGATCGACGGCAAAGTCCTTCACGATTGATCTCGTGCGGGAGTCAGTGTAGAGATCTTGATCGGAGGTGAAGAGTCCCTGCCGATTCATCAGGTCCACGTAATACTTGTTGTCGAACACATTGGGTGTGCAGATGTCCAAGACAGTAGTG
The DNA here is from genome assembly GCA_001517045.1 of Pseudotsuga menziesii. Lineage (NCBI taxonomy): Eukaryota > Viridiplantae > Streptophyta > Pinopsida > Pinales > Pinaceae > Pseudotsuga > Pseudotsuga menziesii. The sequence goes on along the minus strand of LPNX010338135.1, from coordinate 123,765 downwards.
TTGCTGGAGCTCTTGGAAGGACACGCAGTGTACAGACGCTGGGCGAAGCTTTTGTTCAAAGTGGTGTCCTGTGTCGGATATAGACGGTTGCTGAAGGAGCTGCAGTGCCTGATGCCGATGGTGTGCCCGCCTGTTATCCCAACACATGAACTGTTACAAAACATGGTATTCCAAAATGAAGAGCAGTATTTAGCAACTACAAGAATATTGAACATTGCAATAATACCTGAAAGAGCTACGAGGTCTGTGACGTAGAGATTCTTGGAGGCGAAAGCTTTGATGAGGGTGGTTACATTAGAAAAGGGAGCAGGTAGATTGGCAAGGGTTGCATTTCGTGTGGCTAAGTTCAGACTGTCCCTGCGCCCCAGCGGCACTCGATACTCTGGGCCTCCAGCCTATTCACAATACCGCAAAGTTCTTCGATGGTGAGAAGAGGCAGGGGATATCGTCGAGCGGGATCAATGTTTGAATTCGAGGTTTGAATTTGAGTGGGTAGCGAATTAAATGAATGGACGGCCGCTGACGGAGGAAGACGGAGATGGATGTTGACGACAACGGAGAAGGGATGAACGGGGCAGCAAGGAGGGTGTGTGAACGGAGGCCGGTGACTGAGAGAAAAACCGGAACGGTCGCCGGAGGGCTGGCGGGACATTGTCGCCGAGCAAAATCATCCCGTCGGTAGCTTACTCCTTCCTTTTTAAACCAAAGGCTGGGAAGTTTTGTACTCTGCGTTGATTTTGTACTCTGCGTGACGCGTGACGCTTTTTAAATCGTTTGCAAATTTAGTATTTGATGGACCTGATTTTGTACTGCTTGTGTTATTTTTCATTTATAATATAAATGACAAGTAATAAGTAACTGTCTTTCATGTGTTAAAAAAGTATTTTTCCATGGACAAAATAAAGTTGAATTTTATAAAAAATATTGCCTACGAATAACATCATTGCATGTTTAGCATCACTATATGAGATGCATTCTTGCGAGTTGTGATTCTTTCGTCTTATACACTGGCCGTATCTCATGATGCTAGGACGGGATGTGTGAACAAAACATTTTTTGTAATAATGCAACAAACTTCTCTCTTTGATAATGTTCTTTAAAACCAGAGACTAAATGTAACAATATCCACCGGAACAATTGCAATAAAATACCTAATTTTATTGCACGGCTATAAATTCACCTCTTATATATGCGATACTACAATGAACATACTACAATGTTGTTAAGGAAGCATTCCCTTCGCTCTTTTCGAGATCTCGTCGTTTGATTTCTTGACATTCTGTTTAGATGGCTGTTCTGGGAATGGAATTTAGGACAGACAGTGGCGGGAAAGAGTACCCCACCGGTGCCTACACCGTCTACTCCTCCTCTACCTTCTCTTTGCAAGTTCTCACAGCCACAGGACGGCAACTCCTCCTCGTAACTCCCCGCCTTACTCTCAACCAACACCTTTATCTTACTAACATCGACGATCAACTGGGATTAAGGTGTCATGTCTATGTAGTTTTGTTTTATCCATCACGCCGCCATTTCTTCATGAATGATGAAAAGAAAAACTAGACAGGCTTTGGGCAAGCTTATATTGGACTGCGACAGAAGCCTACAGGTTCACCATTGATCATCGTGGCCTTGCAAACCGTCAACAAATACACCATTGCTTTCGTCAGCAACTTTTAATCTTCCGGCATAGGGTTAGTACTGAACCACAAGCCTGTCGAAGCCTCTCTCATAACATTGGCTGGATCCTCATTTTTCTATTCACGAAAACTTCATGCCAATTGATCGTCGATGTTGATAAATGCGTTGGCTAAGAGTAAAGCAGCTAGGGATAACGAGGAGGGGTTGCCGTTCTCTGGCTGTGAAGCTGCATACAGAAAAAACATGATGAGGAGGCGGTGGACGCACTGGTGGTATACTGTGTCCCGCCACTCCTCGCCCTATTCCAGTCCCATAACAGCCATCTAAACAGATCGCCAGGAAATGGAACATTTAGATCAATGGTCGCTAACGTCTTTATAGTATTGAATCTATAAGACAGTGAAATTTGTAGGCGTAGCAGTGGGAAGCGGCATCCTCTTCTCAAACGACAAAATTAGGAATATTATTGCAATTGATCCAATGGATATTATTCTCTTTCTTGTCTCTTTGTTATTAGCATTATTATGGCGAGAACTTTGTTGTACCCTTCATTGTCCTTGCTCACACCTCTTTAGAACAGTTTTATTGTTTTACTACTCAAGTGGTAAATAGCAAAAGTTGCATACTCTAATAATGATAATTAAATATTATGTAGAATAATTGAATATGCAGAAAATTGTTAATTTTAATTAAACACAGTCAGTCATAGATATTATAGTCAAATATGGCCACCATATATGGTCAATCTTGGTTGCCCCATCTCAAATAAATATCAACTACAATTTAATTTTTGTTACATTTAGTCAACTATGGTAAACCATGGTAAGCCCAAGTCTAAGCCTGATCCATCTTGCCCATTTCCAATCATATTTAAACAATGCCAATGGTAGTGAAAGATAGTCACACACATGAAAACATGGCCAACCATAGTCATTCATAACCAAACAAAGTCTTGACTATACTTAAACATAGTCATCTCTACTAAACGATAATACACCATAATTAAGCATGACCAACTTTTATCTAGGATGATCAACCATGGTCAAACATAGTAAGACATGCTCAACTATAATTGACCATAGTTGACTATGGTCACCTATAATTAACTATGATCAACCATGTTTGCTCATGGTTAACCATGGTCAAACATGGTTAAACACAATTAACAATCGTGAAACATAGTCAAATTTAGTCACCCATGTATGTCCATAGTCAACCATAGATAAAAATTTATATTTGCATGGATAATTATGGTTAACTTGATTATAGTTATTAATGATTGACTAAGGGTTGACTATGGTTGACCTTCTTTCACTAAAGCTAGGTTGCAACTATTTGTTTCCTATAGCTATTAATAATGATTATGTTTGACTTATACATACATGAAAATATTGTTTGGCGAACAAAATGGAGCTCTGCGGTGAGCTATAATTTGATTTCCAATTTTTTCACAATTTTGGCTCTTCACTAGTTTTGATGTCTAGACATCCAAATTGGCCCAAATGCTCCCAAATTTTATCTGAAGGTACATGACTAATATTAGAACTTAAATATGATGTTCATAGATGTTTAATGAATCCCCAATTACTTCTACAAACTTGTTTAATGTTCTGTTGAAATTAGGATTCTTTACTAGCAAATTAGGGCTCCAATTCCCCATGGGTACTTGCTGGAAATTGCTTCAAAAATGATCCCAAAGTCACTCGAATTTATAAACAGAGGTTGGGGATGTGTAAGGGACCTTTTCAAAATCTCATATGCATCATCGTTCATTTTATACATTCTCTTATGACTCTTTCCAAAACAACTCCCATGTCACAATTTTGACCCTTGGTGAAAATGCACCAAATCTTCTCCCAATGCAATAAAAATGAGTAAAATAGATTCCAATGTTTAAGTACTGAACATGAGACTTGAAATACACATTAATGATAGTCAATACATGATACATATATCCGAGATACATTCCTCCATTCGAAATAATAAGCATTACCATGGCATATATCAAAATACAGTGGAAATGGTCATTCTTTGCTCATTAAAAGTCATTTTGACATATAACTCTTGGGTATTTTGGCTCTGGTGTACTGTGTCCCGCCACTCCTCGCCCTATTCCAGTCCCATAACAGCCATCTAAACAGATCGCCAGGAAATGGAACATTTAGATCAGTGGTCGCTAACGTCTTTATAGTATTGAATCTATAAGACAGTGAAATTTGTAGGCGTAGCAGTGGGAAGCGGCATCCTCTTCTCAAACGAAAAAATTAGGAATATTATTGCAATTGATCCAATGGATATTATTCTCTTTCTTGTCTCTTTGTTATTAGCATTATTATGGCGAGAACTTTTTTGTACCCTTCATTGTCCTTGCTCACACCTCTTTAGAACAGTTTTATTGTTTTACTACTCAAGTGGTAAATAGCAAAAGTTGCATACTCTAATAATGATAATTAAATATTATGTAGAATAATTGAATATGCAGAAAATTGTTAATTTTAATTAAACACAGTCAGTCATAGATATTATAGTCAAATATGGCCACCATATATGGTGAACCATAATATTGACAACTATAATCAAACAAGACTTAACTCTAACCATACTGAGTGAATCATAGTTATTATGGTCAATCTTGGTTGCCCCATCTCAAATAAATATCAACTACAATTTAATTTTTGTTACATTTAGTCAACTATGGTAAACCATGGTAAGCCCAAGTCTAAGCCTGATCCATCTTGCCCATTTCCAATCATATTTAAACAATGCCAATGGTAGTGAAAGATAGTCACACACATGAAAACATGGCCAACCATGGTCATTCATAACCAAACAGAGTCATCCATACTTAAACATAGTAATCTCTATTAAACCATAATACACCATAGTTAAGCATGACCAACTTTTATCCAGGATGATCAACCATGATCAAACATAGTAAGACATGTTCAACTATAATTGACCATAACCTATAATTAACTATGATCAACCATGTTTGCTCATGGTTAACCATGGTCAAAGATAATCAAACATGGTTAAACACAATTAACAATGGTGAAACATAGTCAAATTTAGTCACCCATGTATGTCCATAGTCAACCATAGATAAAAATTTATATTTGCATGGATAATTATGGTTAACTTGATTATAGTTATTAATGATTGACTAAGGGTTGACTATGGTTGACCTTCTTTCACTAAAGCTAGGTTGCAACTATTTGTTTCCTATAGCTATTAATAATGATTATGTTTGACTTATACATACATGAAAATATTGTTTGGCGAACAAAATGGAGCTCTGCGGTGAGCTATAATTTGATTTCCAATTTTTTCACAATTTTGGCTCTTCACTAGTTTTGATGTCTAGACATCCAAATTGGCCCAAATGCTCCCAAATTTTATCTGAAGGTACATGACTAATATTAGAACTTAAATATGATGTTCATAGATGTTTAATGAATTCCCAATTACTTCTACAAACTTGTTTAATGTTCTGTTGAAATTAGGATTCTTTACTAGCAAATTAGGGCTCCAATTCCCCATGGGTAATTGCTGGAAATGGCTTCAAAAATGATCCCAAAGTCACTTGAACTTATAAACAGAGGTTGGGGATGTGTAAGGGACCTTTTCAAAATCTCATATGCATCATCGTTCATTTTATACATTCTCTTATGACTCTTTCCAAAACAACTCCCAAGTCACAATTTTGACCCTTGGTGAAAATGCACCAAATCTTCTCCCAATGCAATAAAAATGAGTAAAATAGATTCCAATGTTTAAGTACTGAACATGAGACTTGAAATACACATTAATGATAGTCAATACATGATACATATATCCGAGATACATTCCTCCATTCGAAATAATAAGCATTACCATGGCATATATCAAAATACAGTGGAAATGGTCATTCTTTGCTCATTAAAAGTCATTTTGACATATAACTCTTGGGTATTTCGACTTGAAACTTTGTGAGAATGAATAATAGATCATATTGAACTGATTACAATCATAAATGGAGAATGAAAGGCTCTCCCAATTCAAAATCATCACCATTACAATGGTTCACAACAAGATAGTGAGGAAATGACACTATTTCTTCTTTGTTCAACATTTTTACATGAATTCTTTTGGGTATTTATACCTCATAGTATTCTAAACGTGAAATATAGAGCATATACATAAGACATATACATAAGAATAGAAGATAATGGTCATTATAATCTTCCCCAAAGAGATTAATAGCTCACCCAAAGTGCAATTCCTCCATTGGCATGAATACAATGTGAAAACTAGAAATAGTTGAGAGAGAGTTCTGCAATAGAAGAATCCACATGATTTCCTATAGCTTACACCTACAAATAAGACTCCATTAAAGCTACATGAAATACCTGAGTGGCCTCTCCAAACACCAACTTGGATGGGAATCTTTCACCCTCGAAATTGGCTAAAGAAAGAAAACTAGTCATCCACTAACTCTCACAATTCACAAATGATCAAAAGCTCTTATATTGGTTTCTTCCTATATTTTATGAACTTCCTTAGACTTATAAGGTTCCCAATCCATCCACAAACTCAATCCTAGTCGAATTAGGGTGTGTGCTCATGAATTAACATGTGCCCCCTCTTTCCTAGCCTTCCACCTTCCCCAAATTTGAGTAGGAACCCATTGAGCTTTGCAAAATCACATGAGAGCTCTCTTGGATGGTATATTTCAACATGAAATGTCAGATATGTCAGATTTCATCCTTCATATCTGATTTGTGTCATAGGTGTTATAGCATCTTCATCATTGTTGTCACAGAGCTAGGGAATCTAGTCGAGGTGTCTCACTAGCTCCAAAATGATTCTTCCTTTCCCATCTAAGTTGCATTTCATCCAAAATTATACCTATGATGCATATGGATAAGTGTATTACCCATCTAACTCATCCAATAACCTTTAGTTTTCCCATGGATTCGAAATTGCAAGAGGAGGATGCCATGTGGCACCAATTTTCTAGCTTGTGTGGGCCCCATAGTTTCCATGTGTCTCTATGCTCCATTGCAAATTCAATTTTATCTTGTATTTATTTAATAAGCTACATTATTAAATATTTATCCCATTCTAATGTCTTAACATCATTTATTGTACCCCTTATTCCAAATACCAAAGCTTCCACCCCGAACCTAGGAAGCTATCAATTTTCTTACTTGGCAATTATTTGACCCTTAGCATCAATTTGACATAATCTCATGAATATGGAAAATGTGATTAGGCCATTGTGACCCAATACAAAATTTGGGAAAGGACATGAGCTAGATTCCCAAGGGACGAAGATCGAAGGTGCAGAACGACGAAGTGTTTTTTTTTACTTTTTTTCCTTGTTGGATCACGGTTGTTGTCTTGTGCTTGTTCGAGGATCGGAAGAGGTGTCATCACTCTTGGGTGGTAGGTCATACATCCAATACACAAAATGGATTACGAGCTAGGAGAAGTAGAATATGAGATTCCTTCTCCCACGAAATCCATATTCACCCCTTATGTGGACATTAAATGTAGCATTATTTTCAAGGAGGATAACGGTTATAAGGTGACAGTTTGTACACAATCCAAGGTGACGAGTAGTGATCGTCCATCATCTCCCCCTTCAAGTTTTGATGGATCAAGGTTGAATATGAGTGAACCAGAACCCAAACAAAAACAAGGGAAAGGGGAAAGAGATAAAAAGGAGTCTACTTCTCTGGTGGTAGGAAGGGAGATTAGAATTGAAGTATTCTGAAATATCTATCCACTTCTCTAGTTGATTAGTTTTGCAGTAAACAAGGTGGCAAGTAATCTTTACATTCCTAGATGGACTTTAATTTCGGACCTCTTCTGGATCAACTCTCGTCTTTCCACATCCTCTCGAGGTGATGGATATTGTTTTTGGAATATTGGACAATACTGAGAGGGGGTGTGAATCAGTATTGCTAACCTTTAACCATTTAAACCACTTTTAATTTATTCATGATCAACAAGAACACAAAGAACACAAATTTTTCATGGTAGATCGATTGGGTAAATCACCAATACTTCCTATTACTGCAAAATTATATTTTACAAATAGTTTTTTCCTGCTACTACACACAAGGATGGTACTACATCCTATTTACCATCAACTACTAGAAGGAGGCTATGACCCCCTGGTTTATAAGTTGCTACTGAAAGGATGCTATGACACCTTATTTACCAGCTACTATTGGAAGGAGGCTTCGACCTCCTTGCAGACATGTTTCCTTCCCTAGCGCTTGGCAACCTCCCATATACGATAATTTCATCTCTAACTCTTCTACTTCAATCGAATTTTCAATTGAATGTACTGAGACACTTATTTGAAGGTTTAAACCATTTGTTATATACCCTCAAACATATCTCTTTATTCAACAGTCACCTATCTTCATCACGACTCTTAACAGAAAGATAAACGAATTCGAAATTACTTCTATGTTTATCATTTTTTAACTTTGTTTAATTTATTATTCATGCCCTTTTGTAGTTTCTTTTCCACAACAGTCTCTCCACAACAAATCTTTTTGCATTGTCCTTTCCGCATTTCCCTTTCTGTAATTTAAAGGAACTTATCTGTTCTGCATCTACGGGTTGCGGATTGTGGATACGAATTTTAAGTCTTCTTGAAAATTGGTTCCACAATAACCTTTCTGCAGTTGGAAACTTCTACCTTCTGGAATTTCGTATTGCGGATTACGGGTAAGAATTTCAAATTTTATCGAAAAATTCTTCTGCAATTATCTTTTCTCAATGACCTTTCTACAATCAGCAACTTATTCCTTCTAGAATTGCGGACTTCGGATAATCATTTTGAATTTTATTGAAAATTTCTTCCACGACTATCTTTCTGCAATTGAAAACTTCTTCCTTCCACAAATAGGGATTGTAGATAATCATTAAGACTTTTCTCAAGAATTGTTTCCGCAATTATCCTTCCACAATGATCTTTCCATAATCAAAAACTTCTTCCATCCACAATTTGTAGATTGCATATTGTGGCTTCCTTCCACTTTGCGGATTGCGGATTGTGGATTGTAGGTGTGCTTCCCAAATTTTTTGAAATGGTATTCCGCTAATATCTTTCCGCAACTCCTATGAACCGTTGATCTCTTTGTGGAATCCTCCTCATTCGTTGATCATTTATCAAACACGAAACTTCAATTTGGCACTTAGGAATGTTATCTTCCACACACATTTACTTTGTTGATTCTTTCCATGTCGTCAATCTATTTTCATGATATGATCTTAGTCGTCCACTCCAACTCAATGACTCTACGTTGTTTGATCATAGGATTGATCAATCAAGATCAACTGGACTTCATCTGACTTGATCCCCTCCCTGGATATTCCCATTTGTCTTTCTATCCTTATCACATATGCCATCCATCGCTTATACCTTTTTCATTACCGAACTCTTTTGACATCAACAAAAATTCTTTCCAACATTCTCCCCCTTTGGCATTGATGGAAACATTACAACATTAAAACATTCTCCCCCTTTGAAAACAATGGCAAATGTTCTCTTCTTATATCTCCCCCTGTCAACATATCTCCCGCTGACATGTTGTTTTTTCTTCCTCTTCCTCTTCTTACTGTAAGGAGATTACTCCCAAATTATTCCTGAGATGCTCAAATTCTTCTTTGGGAAATGGCTTAGTGAATATATCAGCAATATGTTCCTTTATATCAATATACTCCAATTTGACCATTTTTTGTGATACTTTGTCTCTTAAAAAATGATACTTGATCGAGATATGTTTTATTTTAGAGTGAATAACAAGATTTTTGGATATGTTTATCTAGCACTTGTGTTTTCACAGTATATAATAATGGACTCTTCATATTTTACAAGTAAGTCTTCCGATTTCTACTTTATCCAAATGACTTGGGTACAACATGATGCAGTAGCAATATACCCATCTTTTGTTGTAGACAGTTAAATGGAGGACTTATTTTTGCTTAGCCATGGCACCAAAATATCTCCTAGGTAGAATGTTGCTCCACTAGTGCTTTTACTTTCACCAATACTTCCTTCCCAATCTGCATCGGTTAATTATTTTAGAGTGAAGTTATCTCTTTTTGGATACCATAATCCATAATCCACGGTTCCTTTTAGATATCTAAAAATTCTCTTTACTGCAGCAACATGTGTTTCTTTTGAGGTTTATTGGAATTTGGAAACCACACCTACAACTTGCATTATATCTTGTCTTGTAGATGTTACATATAATAGAATACCAATCATTGACCTACACAAAGTATGATCTACTTCTAAAGATTCATAATCCTTGCTTAATTTACACCATGTGAGCATATGAGTACTAACAGGTTTGGATTCTTCCATTTTAAAAAATTTCAACATTTTTTTAATATACTTTGTTTGAGAGATGAAGGTCCCTCTTTCGGATTGAGATACTTCTGATCCTAGAAAGAATGTTAGTTCTCCTAACATTGACATCTCAAATTCTTTCTTCATTTCTGAAGCAAAGTTTACACTTAGAATTTGTAGATCACTTCCAAATATGATATCGTCTACGTAGACTACAATAATGATGATATTTTTTTTTTCAAATTTTATGTATAGATTACCATCAGTGGCCCCCCTTATATATCCTGGCTACTTTAAATAATTGTCAAGTTTTGAGAACCATTCTCTTGGATCTTGTTTAAGACCATAGATTTCCTTCTTAAGTTTTCAAACATGATTTCGATTTTATGATAAGAGAAAACCTTCATGTTTCTCAACATATACTTCTTCTTCAAGTTCTTTATTAAGAAAAATAGAATTTACATCCATCTCATATACTATGAAGTTCTTGTAACATGAAAATTCTAATAACATTCTAATTTCTTCAAATCTTTCTACAGATGCAAAGGTTTCTTCAAAATCAATACCTTCCACTTGAGCATATCCTTTACATACTAACCTTGCTTTGTTTCTTATCACTTTTCCATTTTCATTTAACCTTTTTTTGAAGACCCACTTGGTTCCTACAATAATCTTGTTTGCAAGTCTTGGAACTAGTTCCCAAGTTTGTTTTTTCTCAATTTGATCGTATTCTTCTTTCATGGATTTTATCCAATCATCATTGTTGCTAGCTCCTATAAAAATCTTAGGTTCCACTACTTATAGTAAGGATTGTTCATTGAATAGTAGTTTACTTCTTGTATTGACTCCGACATCTTTGTCACCTACTATTTGTGTCTCAAGATGATCTTTTTGTATTCTCCTAGATGGATATTTTGTATCAAATCTTGGAGAGTCTTGACCTCCACTTTCCTATGAATCTTCTTTTTCTACTATTTCTTATTCTCCTCCAAGAGAATCCTCCTCTTGTGAACTTTCTTCTTTTTCTTTATTATTTATTTCTTCATCATCAATTTATTTAACATCCTCACCTACTTGGATTTGAATTCTTGACTTAGTATCATCAACTATTAAATTTTCACTTTCTATTATCTTGTGTGACTTTAGATTGTAACTTATGTATGCCCTTTTTGTGGAAGAATATCCAAGAAGTAAGCCTTCATCCGTTCTAGTATCAAACTTTCCTAGATTATCATCTTCTCTTTTTATGTAACATCTACATCAAAAAACTTTAAAATATTTAACTGAAGTTGGTCGTTTGAACCATAGCTTATAAGGAGTCTTGTTATTATTTACTCTGAGTTGTCCTCTGTTTTATATATAGATAGTTGTATATATTGCTTCTCTCCAATATCCATCAAGAAGTTTTTTTTTCACTAAGCATAGCTCTAGCTTCTTCCTCAACTGTCCTGTTTTTTCTCTCAAGTACTCTATTTTGTTGACGAGTTTTTTCTCTTGAAAACTGCCACCTGATTCTGTGAATTTCACAAAACTCATTGAATTCATTTGAGGTGAACTCTCCACCATTATTTGTTCTTAGACATTTAATCTTGTGATTTGCTTGATTCTCAACAAGTGTTTGAAGGCTTTAAATTTCACAAAAGCTTCTGATTTTTCTTTAAGAAATGTCACCCAAGTCACCCAAGTCATCCTTGTATAATCATTGATTAATAACATAAACTAATACTCACCTTGAAATATTTTAGTCCTTGTTGGTCCACAAAGACGAGTGTGAATTATTTCTAATGGCTGAGAGGTTGTATGTTCTTTGATTTTGAATCTTGTTCTCGTTTGTTTCCCATGAAGACAGTGTCTTAAAACATGATTTTGTGGTTTTATAATCTTTTGAAGATTTGTTGCATCTCCCTTCCGAATAACTTTTACAAGATTTTGAAAGTTCAGGTGGCCCATTCTTTTATGCCATGAAAAATACCATCAATTTGGCTCATATAACATTGGTCTTCATTTTCTAGAATATACACATTGCTTGGAGTTCTCACAGTAGTTCCAACAAGTTTACTTGAATCTTTTCTTCTGATTTCACACTTCTTGGAATCAAATATACATATGTGTCCTTAATCACACATCTAGGTCACACTCAAAATATTAGTTCTCTACGAGGAGAACATTTTCATCTTTTATCATGTCTCTAATAGCGAGTATACCTTTACCTATTATTTTAGAGGATAGATTATGTCGAAAGGTGGCTTTTCCTTTTTGCTTCCTTTCTAGGCTTAGGAACTGAGTTGGCTTACTTGTCATGTTTTTTGAGAATTCACTATCTATATGCCATAGATTTTGTTTTTCTGTATCGCATAGAGCTAATGAACACTCCACATCATCCTTCTTCTTCCAAGCTATGCTTTCTTATTTTCCTTCATATTTTGAGGCATCATCCATAGGAATTACTAGTTTACATTTTCTAGCAATGTGTCCCTAATTACCACATTTGTAGTATTTTGTACTATAACTATGTAGAGGAGAAAAAGAATTGTATTTTATTCCTTTTGGATTGTTTCTGGTAATATGTTTCTTAGAGACAGAAGTACGTGATGTAATCCCTTTCTCCACATGAGTATTTAGTTTACAATTTCTAGCCATATGTCAAAAATTGTTACCGGTGTAACAATTTCCTAAAAGAGTTGTTGATGTTTATTTGTCACTGGTCTTTTAGTCATCATATATGTTCTTCTTAAAGGAGAAGAGGATTACTTAATTTCTTCCTTTTTAATTTGGCTCATCAGTACACCATCATAGATTCTTTTATTTCCATATTTATTTGTGCAAGAAGAATATCCTAATTTCTTTTCTTTGTCAAATTCTAATCCATATTTATCGGTTGATGGTCTTTGGACACTTAGGATTTCATCTAAATTCTTTGAATTGTTTTCAAACTTTGATTTGCTATATTATTCATCTAGTCTCTTTCCAAGTTGAATAATGTCTTCTTCAATCCTTTCATATTCTTGTATTCTCTTTTTGAGTTGTTGTTCTAGATTGTTTCTAGCTCTTTCGACTTCTAGAACATGATTTTTAAGTCACCAATCATTCTTTTTGCATCATTTTTTTTCTCTTCAAATTCTATCATACAAATTTTTGATTTTTTGTACATCCTTTTATACTTCTCTAATTCTTCATGACCATTTATAAGTTTTGCTTCAAGATATACCACATCTTGTATTTCTTCTTGAGGGATTTTTTTTCGAAACCCATGAATAGGACTTCAACATCTTCACTCATTTCATAAATTTCACTGCTTTCTTTGGAATAGAGGTTTTTCTTATTTTTATGAAACTTCTTCTTGTATATGGTTTTATTCTTTTGATATATCTTATCACAGAAAGGTTTTTCATCATCACTATCCTTTTGTTTTGGAAAGGATTCCTTTTGGAAAAATGTCCAATCCTTCCACAGTTAAAACATTTCAAGGGTAGAGTCCCTTTGTACTTTCCAGTGCCTCTCTCAAGGTTCTTGATGAACATAGCTTCCTCATCATATACGTCATCAGCTTGGATATTGAATACGGATTTAAAGGGTGCTTCCTTCATTGATGATCCATTTTGTATTATTCTCATCTCATAGGTAGTGAGTATCCCATGTAGTTCATATATTGTCATAAGTTTAATATCATCTCATTATTTTGAAGAGGACACCTTTGAATCATACTTCATTGGAAGGGTTATCAGTACCTTCTAGTACTGCCAATTATTTTCTTGAAAAAACCCATGTTGGAAGCAATCAGAGAAAAATTTAGGAAGTTCATTTCACTAGAAGAGAAAAGGGAAAGAAAAATCAACAAGAGACGTGCAAGAATTCTGGTAGAACTGGACATCCGCAACGGGTTATATGAAGAAATTATGTTGGATATTAAAGGCAATATCTGGAACCGAAAATTAGATTATTGGAAAATATTGTTTAAATACTTTGGGTGTAGACAAGGAGGCCATAATATACATTATTTTCTGGTCCCTAGAAATACCACTCATCCCATAAGGAAAATCTGGGTTGAAAACTTGCCACGAATGGTAGGAAATAAGGAGGGAGAAGGTGTCAAGAAAAAAGGTAATGGAAGCAGTGCAGAAGAGGAGCACACACTACCATGCATGACAGAGGATGACACATAAAATATTTCTCTAGGTAAGTTTGTTGTTCACAGTAAAGTTTCTCATGGTAAGGATGGCCCTCCAAATTTGGAATTTCTTCCTTTGCATGGAAGTACTCTCGTTAATTCCAAAAATTTTCCAACTTTTAAAGATACAAGTAAACATGTTACACTTAGATCATGTGAGAACTCAATAGCTATCACTAGAGTCTACAATACCAGGGAGAGGGTGGCTTCTTTCTTGAGAGGGGAAGAATTGATATTAATAGGCTTGAAACATAATGATAAACCTATAGTCCTTTTGGGAAGAAATTCTAGGCTAATAATAGTAAAGTACCAAGCGTTGTTAGAAATCAAATCCGGTAAACAAACCACAATTAATCAGGCCCTTAGAGAGAGGAAGGCCTATCATAGGGTCAAATAATGCGGTGTCTTTTCTACAATACAAGGGCGCTAGGGTAATCCCCCAAAATAAATCCCTCAAGAGGATGATTTGTATTTTGATGCCTTTGGTCATTCTTCTTCAAGAAACTATGTCATAAGGTGAAAAAACAAAGGATATTCTAGAACTGATTTTAAAATATTGGTCCTTTGAATATATCGATGCAGAGGGACACTAAGGAGGGTTGATCTCATCCTGGAACACATCGTTGAAAATAATAGACTCAAGTAAGATCGATAATATTTTGATGACAACTCTTGAGGAAAACTCCATAGGAGAGACCTTCACTATTCTAAATATCTATGGGCCTTTCCACAGTAGAAGAGCTTTTTGGGAAAGTTTATCCTCTTGAAGGATTATGGAATCTCACAATCTGGTTTTAGGTGGAGACCTAAACCTAACATTGTCAGAAATATAAATATGTGGAAAACTTGATCACCCTCATTCCCTAAGTATCTTTATTTAAATCTCATTTTGAGCTAAAAGGTCTTGTTGACGTAAAACCAAACAAATTGAAGTCAACTTGGAGGAATATGAGTGAGGAAAATGCTATTTCAAAAAGATTGTATTGATTCTTATTTTCATAGAATATTTTACTAATCCCCTAGAAGTTGTCTCATGGATAGAATAAGTAGGAATTACAGACTGTTGCCCTATTATGCTCTTGAGCAACATTCCAGAACATAAACCTCCTTCCACTTTCAAATTCAATCCTGCTTGGTTAAGAGAAGAAGATTTTAGTAATTTGGTATAAAGGATTTGGGACCCCTTAAGGTCAAATAATGAAGCCACTTGCATGCCAAAATATATGGATAACCTCTTCAAGATTAAAAAAGTCTCTAAGGAATGGGACAATTTTTTTTGAGACTTACAACAGGAATAACTAAAGGAAGTGGAAGAGGGTATCAAGGTGTTGTATAAGGAGAATGAGGAAGGGGATTTATTTGACTAGGAACTAACTTCTCTTAAATAAATGGAACAGAAATGATAATTATTTCTAGGCAAAGAGGAGAAACTTATGAGACTAAAAACCAAGGCTCTCTGGATAGCTGAAGGAGATAATAATACTGAATTGTTTCATAGATTTGATTCGCATAGGATAAATGTAAAAACAATAATAGATATACAGAATGATCAAGGAATATGTGTAAGCTCCTTCAGAGATAAATGTGAAGCATGTGTCTCTTATATTCAAAACCTCTTTACTGAACTAGAGGGATACTCGATACAAGAAATGTTAAAAATTGTTTGTTTCTTCTCAAAATCAATAAATGAGAAATGAACTATTCTCTAACAAGTGAGGTGACAGAAGAAGAGTTGAGAATCATCATTAGATCCTTTCAAAAATGGAAGAGTCTCGATGGAATATGGATTCTCAGTAGACTTATTCATGGGATTTGAAGACCTAATTAAGGAGGACCCGCTGAAAGTGGTAAGAGAATAACAGTAGTTCGAAAAGGTGTTAGGGTCCATGAATTCCAATTTTTTATCCCTAACCCCTAAGAAACAAAAACCTAAATATTTTGGAGACTTTCATCCTATCTCATGTTGTAATACATTCTATAAGATATTTTCTAAAATAATAGCATAGTTGATAAAGGAAATCCTAAGCTAGATTGCCGAGGAAGAACAATTTGGTTTTTTGTTTGATAGACAGATCCATAGCGCAGTTTCATTACCACAAAAATTTATTCATTCGATAATCAAGAAGAAGCTCAACACTGTTTCTTTAAAACTTTATTTGTCAAAATCCTATGACAGAGTTTGTTGGAATTTCTTAAGGATTTTATTGCTTTAGATGGGATTTGTATTAGAAATGGTGAATTGGATTATGGGATGCATTTCTATGACCTCTTTTGTTGTATTAAGAAACTGCTCACCTTCCTCTTCTTTTAGGCATTCTAGAGGTCTTCTCGAGGGATTTCCCCTATCTCCTTTTCTACTTATACTGATAAATGAAGATTTAAATAAGTTGCTTCACCAATCCAAACGAGAAGGATCCTTAAAGGGAGTCCTTATTTATTATACGGTGGATTTGACAAATATTTAGTTTGTATATGATTTTCTGATTATGGGAGAAGGCTCTATGGCTAATCTATGCTTGTTAACTCAAATCCTCCTTCTGTTCAGTAAGGCTACATGAACGAAAATTAATATGAAAACGTCCAATATAGATTTAAATAAAGTTAATGAGGAACTACAATAGAGGCTCAAGATGGAAGTGGATGTTTCCCTTAGTCTTCTATGTGAAGGCTTCAAATACCTTGGTTTTTTCCTCAAACCCAATGTATATTCTTACAAGGAATGGATTTGGTTATGCAAGAAGGTCGAAACATGAATCTCTTGTTGGGACAAAAAGTTTCTCTCTAGAGGAGGTCATCTAAATCTTCTAAAATTGATACTCTAGAGTATATCAGTTTACTGGGAATCCATCACATATATTCCAAAAGGAATTCTGACAAAGATTGGTAAAATATGTTTCTCCTTCCTATGGACAACTAGTAAAAAAGAGGAGGGAGTCTCGTTCATGAAATGGTTAACCTTATCCAGGACAAAAGAGATGTGTGGGTGAGGGATTAGGAATACCTTCTTATTTTGTCAATATATAGAAGCTAAAAATCTTCGGATACTTACAGAGAATTTTAATACTCTTCGGGGAAAAACACTTACCTCAAAATAATTCCATAACTCCTCTACTGTGAATTGGTTCATAATTGAGGACAAAAGTCATAAGGGATGTTCAATGTGATGGAAAACCTTGATGTTCTCGTTCCCCCTCATAGTAAATTGGTTGACTCACTACAACAAAATACCCTTTTTGGAGTGGTTTTGTCTTCTGGCGGTTTTCCTAAACCCCCTGTTAGTGCCAGAAATTGTTCTCAGACTACAAAAGAACAATCCAACACAATCTCATAAAACAAAACTAAGTAAAATAGGTTTTTTTAGGGTTTTCATTGTGTAGTTTGTAAACAAGAGAATAAAAACTTCACAAGGCTAAGGAAAACACTAAATCATGCACAAACAAGGACTGAGATGCATAATATATAAAATATAAACCAGAAACAATAATCACAGCTCTGAATTTCATCCACAGTTAACAAGCATTTCATGAATAATAACCTAAAACAAGAAATGAATATATCAACTCAGTGATTAAACCAATCAGAAATGAAACCAACAAATAGGCTAAACATGGCATATAGTTTGCATATATTTCATAATCAGTCATTCAAAATACATAAGAGTTTTTGACACTTAGCTCCATAAAATAGTAGCTTGATAGCCTCCCGTTGTACAAAAATTCGAACCCTGCGTCTTTTTCCAGCCTTACTTTTATCTTGGTTTCTCAAAGACAGTTACATAACTGGAAAAAAACTACTTTTAGGTCATACTGCTGAATTATTCAATAAGAATATAGTCATACAAAATAAACTAACTTTTTAAAAAGCTAACTAATAACCACTATTCTTAAAGCACTTTACAAGTCCTTAGCTACCTCTTCCAAAAGAGCTATCCCTTCTAGAGCTTGAGTCTTCCTTCTTACTTTCTGATGATCAGCTTCTAGCTCTTCAACTCTTTTTGAAAGATCTTGATTTTGCTGTGTTAGGTCTTGAATGGTTTGCTTCAGTTATGCATACATACTTTGTGTTTGTATTTTCCTTTTCAAAGCCTCCTTAAAAACTACAATTAATTCTTGATAGTGGCTATTTACCTCCTCTAAATCTTCTCTCAATCTTCTGTGAGAAGTCACTAATCCCTCATTTGTTTCATGCAGATACTCAATATGATATTTGTACTGTTTAATACTCTTATGCAAATTCTCATTCTCAAAATCAATGCACTTCCCTTCTGATATTGGATGCATTTCTTCTGGCATCCAAGGGATTTTCAACTTCTTAAAAATCTCTTCATCTTCTTCCAGCTGCTCTGTCATAGCCACAGGGACTCCTGAATATTCATTGACTTCAACACTGCATTGGGTTGATGGCTCTGCAGCCCTTCCTTTCTCTTCACAAAGACTTGATATAACTAAATGCTGCTTCTTTGAATCATCTTGATGATGGTCTAAGATTACCTTCTTTCGAACTTCCTTAAATATCTCTGAAATTTTGGTTTCAATGAAAGCTAACTTGTCTTCTGAAATAATTTGTTTCTTACCCTTCATATCCTGTACATTCAGATCTTCATTTTCTTCTAACTCTTCTTGAGATGAAGAGTCTTCAAGTACTTTAATTTTCTTTTGAGCTAGTTTAGGGTTTAACAATTTTTTCATATTCAATCTAAGCTTATTCTTGGGTCTAGTTTTAGGCCTCCATCCTGCCCCAATTTCCCCTAACATGCTCAAATATTTTCCTTGATGCTTGATAGAAGCTAACTGAACTACCTTTATTTTTATCCCTGGTGACATTATCCCTTCTTCAGATTGTTTCTGTACATCCTGTTCAGTGTTAACCCTAGCTTCATCAAAAATGAATTTTCCTCATCTTCTGACTGTACTGTCATAGGAACTTGTTGCTGTTCTTTCACATTTTCCTTTACTTCCTGGTTTACTTCTACATGAAAACTATCTTCCACAGGCTCCAAATCCTTCATTCCTTCCTTTGATATTTCATTTACCTCAATATTAGTCTACTGTTCATCTTCAACATTTTCATCTCTTATAGATTTTTCTGTTACATTATCCTCTTCGATCTCGACTGTGACTCTCTTTTTCAGTTTCTTGACCAAATTATGACCTTTATTCAATTGTATTTTCTGAGCTTGGTATTCCTTCTTTGTTTGAAATCCAGACCAAAATAGAAAATAATCCCATGTTTTTTCCTTCTTTCGAAGCATAGTACTTATGATTAGCTTTATTAGACCATGATTAAATATAGACTGTTTAGTATGGTCTTGATGCTCCTTTACCCTGCTAGATATAATTTGTAGACTTTTAAGGAAAAAGAAAGGAATATTCATTTTTGCTTCATGGTTAAGATCCTGCAAAAATCTGAAATGATACTTAAAAACAAATGCAAATCTTCCTTCACAAGTGATATAACTTTGCATAATTTTTATTGGCTCTCTCCATTCTAGTTTGAATTTCTGGATATGTACTCCTTTACCCCAGTCTACAACCACATCTGGAAGCAAGTAATTTTGTGCATCAAAGGTAAAAGGTACTTTTTTGAAGCAATATTCGCCTTCATCTAGGATCCGTGTGGCCTCTGCTATTAGTTCTCTGGTCAACTCAATATTTAAGGTGTCAAAAGTAACAATATATTTATCCAAACACTGAGCAAACTTATATGAGACCTCTGTGTGATACCCGTCAATCTTATCAAAAAAGGTTAACCATCCTGCTTCTAAAAATAATCTTGCACAGTCTGGGAAAGCTTGAACCCAAGACATATCTGAGGGTTCATCTCTGTTTGTTTTCCCACTCCTCTTGATTTTAGATAACTAAACTTTAAATTGCTCCCTTTAGTCAAGGACTTTAACTCTATTCAAATCTTATCAATTTTAACAGACAATGAAATGTTGAGAAACTAAACCCCTAAACTAGATTTTATCACTCAAACTGATAGGAACCTTAACTCTATTGACAAAGAAAAATTGAGATTGAGCAATTATTGGGTTTATATGCTAGCATTTTTAGTTTAACTCCATAATTAATCTTATGTCAATGTAAACCCAAATACATGGAATATGCTAGTAATTCGCCTCATACCTACCAAAATAGTGGACTCAACTGCTAGAAATACGTTTTCCTATTTGCTAGGTGTCTAATTTCATTCTCAAATCCTTCTTGGACTACCACGACAGTGTCACACAATCACCCTTCAAATCCCTAAATTACCGACCTCGTATGCTCTTCATGCGCTTCAGGGGATGTGTAATTCAAGGAGAATTTTCCTCATCATGAATATTTATCAATGTTCCACTACTCTGTATCATAACTTCCAGACCACTGTAACTTACCCTAATGATTCCTTTCCTGAACTATTAACACTTGTCACAATGATCACTTCGACCGAAAACATGTATCAAAATCACTAACAAGTGTGAATGACCTCTCCTATGCACGAATTTCAAAAACTTTGAGCCAAAAATCATGATTTTCAAATAGTGCGATTTTCTTGTAATGTGCGTGTGTAACTTTTTTGGGCTTGCGCTACAAGAATACATGTTTCAAAAATTTTCAAAATATAACTCCTACCAAAGGGTTAACTTTGGTTAAATGGCTTAAAATAAAAATTTATGATATTTTTTAGGACCTTTAATTAATATAAACATCCTACAAGCCCCTAAAAACTATAAATTTCGCTAAGTAAAGCCAAAAATTGAAAAAACCTATAAAATCACCTAAATACAAACATACAAATCAAAGAAAAGATTTAAAGTAACCTAAAATCCAAACTTAAAAATGAACAAAACCATGTTTCAAAAAACAAGCAAATGCTTTAAAATGAGAAGCAAAAACAGGCTATAACATCTGGCTCCTGTTGCGGGATGAAGTCCTCCCTATGAGGCTTCAAGAGCATGTTGATCAATGCCTTCTGTGCTGTAATTGCAACTGCCTGCTACTCTACAAAAATTCGATTGGGTCATGGAGTCTTTATTCTTTTATTCACACAGGTATATACAATGAAAGTCCTATAACTACCTCAAAAGCTATAAAAATGTTTGAGGAAACGTCCATTAACTGGATTAGACAATTCCTCACCATCCAAAGTCTGTAACACAAATGTATTATTCTCCATAATCTTTGATACTATGAAAGGACCAAACCATAGATTATCAAACTTGCCATGCTTTATTTTCTGCTCCTTTCTAGCATCCCATCTCAAAACCATATCTCCATTTGAAAAGGTGTTCTCCTTGATCTTTCTATCAAACCTTTCTTTAATCTTTGTCCTGTACAACTGAGCTTTTTCCTCTACTGTTTCACATTTCTGATGTAATTCTATCAGTGCATAAATTCTTCTTTGAATATGACTGGGTTCCTCTTGACTATCTTGAAGAAATTTCATCATTGGAATACCAAGTTGAACAGGAAACACTAAATTAGTACCATATATCAATTGAAAAGGAGAATTCCCAATTTCCTTTTTAATTGTTATTCTGTCCACCCACAATGCATATTTTAATATTAAGTCCCATGATCGTTTATTCTTCTTCAATAACTTCTTGATACTCTGAATAATACTCTTATTAGTTGACTCAGCTAACCCACTTCCCTGAGGATAATAAGGTGTTGAGTGTTTCAAAATAATCCCATTGTTTTCAAAAAATGCCACCATAGCTTTAGACTTAAAAGCTTGAGCATTATCAGTCAATAACTTCTTGGGACATCCAAATCTACTAAGAATATTTTCCTCAATAAAATCTATGATTACCTTGTCTGTTGCATTTCTTGTGGGGATAGATTCTACCCATTTAGTGAAGAAATTTGTAGCTGTCAAAATCCATTTATGATGTTCTGAAGAAGAAGGATTTATCTCCCCTATGAAGTCCAAACCCCACTGCTGAAAAGGGGGATTTACTGCAATAGACTTTAATGGAAAAGACACCAACTTTTGCTTGCCAGAAAACTTTTGACAAGGGACACATGCTCTTACCTGTTGATATACATCGGAGAATAAAGAAGGCCAATAGTATCCGGCTCTCAAAATTTTATAAGTTGTTGCCTTCCAATACTTATGTCCCCCACAAGCACCTTCATGTGATTCAGAGATTACTTCTTCAATTTCTGGCTTATCCAAACATCTAAGCAAAATACCCACTGTATCTTTCCAAAACATTTGTTGTTCTATGAAACAATATTTAGTAGTTTTCAACTTCAATGACCTAGCAGCTTTCTTGTCTAGATGTTGGGGACATTGTAAATACAAGAGAAAGTGTACAATATCTGCATACCATGTGGATTCTACATAGTGGTCCATAATTCTTTCCTTCTCCTGCTCTGCTTGCAATTCTTCTTGTGTTGGCTGCTCGACCATGAGATGTAGACCTAAAGCTTGACAATTTGAATTAGCTAACAATTTAGCCAAACCTTGTCCCTTTACTAGCTTTGTAGGCTTCAGAGTGTTTGAGAGAATGCATTAAATTTCTCCATCACATCACATAATGGCCAATAGTATCTCCCCACTCAATCATAGAGTGCCTAGGATCATGTGTTGGTCTCTCCATCCCTTCACAGGATGTCTGAGAGATCTCCCACTCCATAGTAGAGTGTTTGGGAGAATGTTGGACCTCTCCACCCATTCACAAGTTGTCCAGGAGATATCCCCACTCTATTATATAGTGTCTAAGACAATTTTGTGGCCTATCCACCCCTTCACAGGGTTTTCTATATATATCCTCAGTCCATCACAGAGTGTGTGGGAGAATTCAGTGGCCTCTCCACCTCTTGACAAGGTGTCTAATATATATTCCCACAACATCATAGAGTGTATGAGACAATGCAGTGGTCTCTCCACCCATTCAGAAGGTGTCCAATATATCTCCCCACTTGGTCACAAAGTATCTGAGAGAATGTCACTATAAAATCATCCTTCTCTCTCAAAGAGGGATTCAACATGGGACTAATATCCCCACTCCATCACAAAGTTACCAGGAGAAGGTACAATCATATTTCTAGTCATCTAGGGAATATTCTCCCCACTCTATCACAAATTGTTTGGGATAATTTACTACCCCATTCTGACTCATCTACCCTTATCCAAGTCATGTCACTAATAGTGGTATAATGTCTGCTTCATGCTGCATACATCCATCTTCAATCTCATCACATCTCCCTCTGTAGTAGAGAACCCTTATCTCTCTACATATGAGCATCATAATCTCCCTCTAAGCCTTCCTACAGGATAGTCCATCAGCCTATATGATGTGTAACTTTAGGTGCCAATCTGAACACAAATTGTCAAAGATAAAATAACCACATCTCCTTGCTGCAAGTATCTATCCTAGTGATGAACATGTACATCAAGGATCCTCTCAACTTCTTGTACAGTGAGATCCAACAAATATGAATAAAAACACAACATCACTTATATTTGTTACCATCAGTGTAGACATGTACTCACTTTCCATCATGTTATATCTACTCAGGATCTCAACTTTCTTCTTCCCTTAAAGGAAGAATATCTCATTAGGTCTCAGCCACACCTCCAATAGCAATATGTGGTATAATGGTCCAAGATCCTCATATTGGACTGAAGAATAAATTCCTCTGCACATGTCAATAATTCTCTCTATATCCTTACAAGTAAATTATGTAGATGTTCACGTCCTTCAGGACTAAAAGGCTCTAAGAACTTCTGGAGTCTTCCATTACTCCAACTAGATTCCAACTGCTTCTCATGATCATCAATAGAATGAAAAATTATATCAAAGAGATCATCATTCATTGGGGCCTCCTCCCAACCATCAATTTCCATATGAGATCCTATGGATTTTTAGTTCATGTGTCCACATATGACTGAATGTACCATATCCACATCTATTTCATGTTAGTGTTGCTCACTTTATCCCAGAATCCATGCTCCTAGAAGATTTCAGATTTTGAGCATCCTTCTCTCTCTCAAACACTTAATATCAATGAGATCTATATTTATGTCACTTGTCCTCTAGAACAAGTCTCATTATGCTTCTTTTGTAGGCCATGGCATATGGTCTTTCCCTACAAATCAAATCCAATCAGATAGTTAGCAATATTATAGAATCATGAAATTCAACCAAATTATGTTGACTTTTTAATGCAATGACAATAGTTCACACATTTATGTAAGCATCTTAGACAATTCTTCATCACAACATCCATCCATATTCCAAACACAATTGATAACTATCTAGATTTCTTCCATCTACACCAAAACAAACTATCGAGACCATGCATAAATATAAACAAGTAAGCAAAGAGAAATAGGTTTCATCTCAGATTAACTCCATCAAGGGACCATGGAGATAGTCTCTAAAAACATGATTTTGTGGTTTTATAATCTTTTCAAGATTTCTTGCATCTCCCTTCCGACTAACGTTTACAAGATTTTCAAAGTTCAGGTGCCCCATCCTTTTATTCCATGAAAAATATCATCAATTTGGCTCATATAACATTGTTCTTCTTTTTCTAGAATATACACATTGCTTGGAGTTCTCACAGTAGTTCCAACAAGTTTACTTGAATCTTTTCTTCTGATTTCACCCTTCTTGGAATCAAATATACATATGTATCCTTAATCACACGTCTAGCTCACACTCAAAATATTAGTTCTCTATGAGGAGAACATTTTCATCTTTTATCATGTCTCTAATAGCCAGTATACCTTTACCTATTATTTTAGAGGATAGATTATCTCGAAAGGTGGCTTTTCCTTTTTGCTTCCTTTTTAGGCTTAGGAACTTAGTTGGGTTAGTTGTCATTTTTTTGACAATTCACTATCTATATGCCATAGATTTTATTTTTCTGTAGCACATAGAGCTAATGAACACTCCACATCATCCTTCTTCTTCCAAGCTATGCTTTCTTATTTTCCTTCATATTTTGAGGTGTCATCCATAGGAATTACTAGTTTACACTTTCTAGCAATGTGTCCCTAATTACCACATTTGTAGTATTTTGTACTATAACTATGTAGAGGAGAAAAAGAATTGTATTTTATTCCTTTTGGATTGTTTCTGGTAATATGTTTCTTAGAGACAGAAGTACGTGATGTAATCCCTTTCTCCACATGAGTATTTAGTTTACAATTTCTAGCAAGAGTATTTAGTTTACAATTTCTAGCCATATGCCAAAAATTGTTACCAGTGTGACAATTTCCTAAAAAGAGTTGTTGATGTTTATTTGTCACTGGTCTTTTAGTCATCATATATGTTCTTCTTAAGGGAGAAGTGGATTACTTACTTTCTTCCTTTTTAATTTGGCTCATCCATACAACATCATAGATTCTTTTATTTCCATATTAATTTTTGCAACAAGAATATCCTTATTTCTTTTCTTTGCCAAACCCTAATCCATATTTATCGGTTGATGGTCTTTGGACACTTAGGATTTCATCTAAATTCTTTGAATTGTTTTCAAAATTTTATTTGCTATATTATTCATCTAGTTTCTTTCTAAGTTGAATAATGTCTTCTTCAATCCTTTCAGTATTCTCTTTTTGAGCTGTTGTTCTAGATTGTTTCCAGCTCTTTCGATTTCTAGAACATGATTTTTAAGTCACCGATCATTCTCTCTGCATCATTTTTTTTCTCTTCAAATTCTATCATACGAAATTTTTATTTTTTGTACATCCTTTTATACTTCTCTAATTCTTCATGACCATTTATAAGTTTTGCTTCAAGATATACCACATCTTTTATTTATTTTTGAGGGATTTTTTTTTGAAACCCATGAATAGGACTTCAACATCTTCACTCATTTCATCATTTTCACTGCCTTCTTTGGAATAGAGGTTTTTCTTATTTTTCTGAAACTTCTTCTTGTATATGGTTTTTTTCTTTTCATATTTCTTATCACAGAAAGGTTTTTCATCATCACTATCCTCTTGTTTTTGGAAAGGATGCCTTTTGGAAAAATGTCCAATCCTTCCATAGTTAAAACATTTCAAGGGTAGATTCCCTTTGTACTTTCCAGTGCCTCTCTTAAGGTTCTTAATGAACATAGCTTCCTCATCATATACATCATTAGATTGGATATTGAATACGGCTTTAAAGGGTGCTTCCTTCATTGATGATCCATTTTGTATTGTTCTCATCTCATAGGTAATGAATATCCCATGTAGTTCATATATTGTCATAATTTTAAGATCATCTCATTCTTATAAAGAGGAAACATTTGAATCATACTTCATTGGAAGGGTTCTCAGTACCTTCTAGTACTACCAATAATTTTATTGAAAAAACCCATTTTGGAAGCAATCAGAGAAAAATTTGGGAAGTTCATTTCAGTAGAAGAGAAAAGGGAAAGAAAAATCGACAAGAGACGTGCAAGAATTCTGGTAGAACTGGACATCCGCAATGGGTTATATGAAGAAATTATGTTGGATATTAAAGGCAATATCTGGAGCCAAAAATTAGATTATTGGAAAATATTTTTTAACTACTTTGGGTGTAGACAAGGAGGCCATAATATACATGATTTTCTGGTCCCTAAAAATACCACTCATCCCATAAGGAAAATTTGGGTTAAAAACTTGCCACGAATGGTAGGAAATAAGGAGGGAGAAGGGGTAAAGAAAAAAGGTGATCGAAGCAGTGCAGAAGAGGAGCACACACTACCATGCACGACAGAGGATGACTCATAAAATATTTCTCCAGGTAAGTTTGTTGTTCACGGTAAAGTTTCTCATGGTAAGGATGGCCCTCCAAATTTGGAATTTCTTCCTTTGCATGGAAGTACTCTCGTTAATTCCAAAAAATTTCCAAGTTTTAAAGATACAAGTAAACATGTTACCCTTAGATCATGTGAGAACTCAATACCTATCACTAGAGTCTACAATACCAGGGAGAGGGTGGCTTCTTTCTCGAGACGGGAAGAATTAATAAGGAGGGAGAAGGGGTCAAGAAAATCTAGGTTAAAAACTTGCCATGAATGGTAGGAAATAAGGAGGGATAAGGGGAAGAGAAAAAAGGTGATGGAAGCAATGTAGAAGAGGAGCATACACTACCATGCATGACAGAGGATGACACATAAAATATTTCTCCAGGTAAGTCTGTTGTTCACAGTAAAGTTTCTCATGGTAAGGATGACCCTCTGAATTTGGAATTTCTTCCTTTGCATGGAAGTACTCTTGTTAATTCCAAAAATTTTCCAACTTTTAAAGATACAAGTAAACATGTTACCCTTAGATCATGTGAGAACCCAATACCTATCACTAGAGTCTACAATACCAAGGAGAGGGTGGCTTCTTTCTCGAGAGGGGAAGAATTGTTATTAGGAGGCTTGAAACATAATGATAAACCTACAATCCTTTTGAGAAGAAAGTCCCGGCTAACAATATTAAAGTACCAAGCATTGTTAGAAATCAAATCCGGTAAACAAGCCACAATTAATCAAGCCCTTAGAGAGAGGAAGGCCTATCATAAGGCCAAATAATGCAGTGTCTTTCCTACAATACAACGACGCTAGGGTGATCCCCAAAAATAAATCCCTCAAGAGGATGATTTTTATTTTGACGCCTTTGGTCATCCTTCTTCAAGAAACTATGTAATAAGGTAAAAAAATAAAGGATATTCTAGAACTGATTTTAAAATATTGGTCCTTTGAATAGATCGATGCAGAGGGACACTAGGGAGGGTTGATCTCATCCTGGAACACATTGTTGAAAATAATAGACTCAAGTAAGGTCGATAATATTTTGAAGACAACTCTTGAGGAAAACCCCAAAGGAGAGACCTTCACTATTCTAAATATCTATGGGCCTTTCCACAATAGAAGAGATTTTTGGGAAAGTTTATCCTCTTGAAGGATTATGGAATCTCACAATCTAGTTTTAGGTGGAGACCTAAACCTAACATTGTCAGAAAGAGAAATATGTGGAAAACTAGCTCACCCTGATTCCCTAAGTATCTTTATTTAAGTATTTTTTTGAGTTAAAAGCTCTTGTTGACATAAAACCAAAAAAATTGAAGCCAACGTGGAGGAATATGAGTGAGGAAGATGCTATTTCAAAAAGATTGTATTGATTCTTATTTTCATAGAATCTTTTACTAATCCCCTAGAAGTTGTCTCATGGATAGAATAAGCAGGAATTGCAAACCGTCTCCCTATTATTCTCTTGATCAACATTCCAGAACATAAGCCTCCTTCCACTCTCAAATTCAATCATGCTTGGTTAAGAGAAGAAGATTTTAATGATTTGGTATAAAGGATTTGGGACCCCTTAAGGTCAAATAATGAAGCCACTTGCATACCAAAATATATGGATAACCTCTTCAAGATTAAAAAATTCTCTAAGGATTGGGACAAACAAATTTGAGACTTACAACAGGAATAACTAAAGGAAATGGAAGAGGGTATCAAGGTGTTGTATAAGGAGAATGAGGAAGGGGATTTCTTTGACTAGGAACTAACTTCTCTTAAATAAATGGAACAGAAATGATCATTATTTCTAGGCAAAGAGAAGCAACTTATGAGACTAAAAACCAAGGCTCTTTGGATATCCGAAGGAGATAATAATACCAAATTGTTTCATAGATTTGATTCGCATAGGATAAATGTAAACACAATAATAGATATACAGAATGATCAAGGAATATTTGTAAGCTCCTTCAGAGATAAATGTGAAGCATGTGTCTCTTATATTCAAAACCTCTTTACTGAACTAGAGGGATACCCGATACAAGAAATGTTAAAAATTGTTTGTTTCTTCCCAAAATCAATAAATGAGAAAATGAACTATTCTCTAACAAGTGAGGTGACAGAAGAATATTTGAGCATCATCATTGTGTCCTTTCAAAAATGGAAGAGTATCGATTGCATATGGAGTCTTAGTAGACTTCTTCATGGGATTTGAAGACCTAATTAAGGAGGACCCGCTGAAAGTGTTAAGAGAATCATAGTAGTCCGGAAAGGTGTTAGGGTCCATGAATTCCAATTTTTTATCCCTAACCCCTAAGAAACAAAAACCTAAATATTTCGGAGACTTTCATCCTATATCATGTTGTAATACATTCTATAAGATATTTTCTAAAATAATAGCATAGTGGATAAAGGAAATCCTAAGCCAGATTGCCGAGGAAGAAAATTTTGGTTTTTTGTTTTATAGACAGATCCATAATGCAATTTCATTACCACAAGAATTTATTCATTCGATAATCAAGAAGAAGCTCAACACTGTTTCTTTAAAACTTTATTTGTCAAAATCCTATGACAAATTTTGTTGGAATTTCTTAAGGATTTTATTGCTTTAGATGGGATTTGTATTGGAAATGGTGAATTGGATTATGGGATGCATTTCTACGACCTCTTTTGTTGTATTAAGAAACCGCTCACCTTCCTCTTCTTTTAGGCATTCTAGAGGTCTTCGTGAGGGATTTCCCCTTTCTACTTTTCTATTTATACTGATATATGAATATTTAAGTAAGTTGCTTCACCAAGCCAAATGAGAAGGATCCTTAAAGGGAGTCCTTATTTATTAGACGACGGAGTTGACAAATATTTCGTTTGTAGATGATGTTCTGATTATGGGAGAAGGATCTATGGCTAATATACGCTCGTTAACCTAGATCCTCCATCACTTCAGTAAGGCTACATGAACGGAAATTAATATGGAAAAGTCCAATATAGATTTAAATAAAGTTAATGAGGAACTACAATAGAGGCTTAAGATGGAAGTGGATTTTTACCTCAGTCTGCTATGTGAAGGCTTCAAATACCTCAGTTTTTTCCTCAAACCCAATGTATATTCTTACAAGGAATGGATTTGGTTATGCAAGAAGGTCGAAACATGAATCTCTTGTTGGGACAAAAAGTTTCTCTCTAGAGGAGGTCATCTAAATCTTCTAAATTTTTTACTCTAGAGTATATTAGTTTACTAGGAATCCATAACATATATTCCAAAAGGAATTCTGACAAAGATTGGTAAAATATGTTTCTCCTTCCTATGGACAACTAGTAAAAAAGAGGAGGGAGTCTCGTTTGTGAAATGGTTAACCTTAGCCAGGAAAAAAGAGAGGTGTGGGTGAGGGATTAGGAATACCTTCTTATTTTGTCAAGATATAGAAGCTAAAACTCTTTGGATACTTACAGAGAATTTTAATACTCTTTGGAGAAAAGCACTTACCTCAAAATAATTCCATAACTCCTCTACTGTGAATTGGTTCATAATTGAGGACAAAAGTCATAAGAGCTGTTCAATGTGATGGAAAACCTTGATACTCTCCTTTCCCCTGATAGTAAATTGGGTGAATCACTACAACAAAATACCCTTTTTGGAGTGGTTTTGTCTTGTGGCAGTTTTCCTAAATCCCCTGTTATTGCCAAAAATTGTTCTCAGACTACAAAAGAACAATCCAACACAATCTTATAAAACAAAATTAAGTAAAATAGGTTTTTTAGGGTTTTGGTTGTGCAGTTTGTAAACAAGAGGGTAAAAACTTCACAAGGCTAAGGAAAAACTAAATCATGCACAAAGAAGGACTCAGATGCATAATATATAAAATATAAACTAGAACCAATCATCACAGCTTTGAATTTCATCCACAGTTAACGAGCATTTCATGAATAATAACCTCAAACAAGAAATGAAATATATCAACTGAGTGATTAAACCAATCAGAAATGAAACCAGCAAATAGGATAAACAGGGCTTATATTTTGTATATATTTCATAATCAGTCATTCAAAATATATAAGAGTTTTTGACACTTTGCTCTATAAAACAGTAGGTTGATAGCCTCCCCTTGTACAAAAATTCAAACCCTCATTCGTTTTCCAGGCTTACTTTTACCTTGGTTTCTCAAAGACAGTTACATAACTAAAACAACTACTTTTAGGTCATACTGCCAAATTATTCAATAAGAATATAGTCATACAAAATAAACTAACTTTTTAAAAACCTAACTAATAACCACTATTCTTAAATCACTTTACAAGTCCTTAGCTACGTCTGCCAAAAGAGCTATCCCTTCTAAAGCTTGAGTCTTCCTTATTACTTTTTGATGATTAGCTTCCATCTCTTCAACTCTTTTTGAAATATCTTGATTTTGCTGTGTTAGGTATTGAATGGTTTGCTTTAGTTCTGCATACATACTTTGTGTCTGTGTTTTCCTTTTCAAAGCCTCCTTAAAAACTGCAATTAATTCTTGATAGTGGCTATTTACCTCCTCTAAATATTCTTTCAATCTTCTGTGAGAAGTCACTAATCCATCATTTGTTTCATGCAAATACTCAATCTGATATTTGTATTGTTTAATACTCCTCTGCAAATTCTCATTCTCAAAATCAATGCACTTCCCTTCTGATACTGGATGCATTTCTTCTGGCATCTAAGGGATTTTCAACTTTTTAAAAATCTCTTCATCTTCTTCAAGCTACTCTGTCATAGCCACATGGAATACTGAATATTCATTGAATTCAACACTGCATTGGGTTGATGGCTCTACAACCCTTCCTTTCTCTTCACAAAGACTTGATATAACTGAATGCTGCTTCTTTGAATCATATTGATGATGGTCTAAGATTACCTTCTTTTGAACTTCCTTAAATATCTCTGAAATTTTGGTTTCAATGAAAGCTAACTTGTCTTGTGCAATAATTTGTTTCTTACCCTTCACATCCTTTACATTGAGATCTTCATTGTCTTCTAACTCTTCTTGAGATGAAGAGTTTTCAATTACTGTAATTTTATTTTGAGCTAGTTTAGGGTTTAATTTTTTTTTCATATTCAATCTAAGCTTATTCTTGGGTCTAGTTTTAGGCCTCCATCCTGCCCCAATTTCCCCTAACATACTCAAAGATTTTCCTTGATGCTTGATAGAAGCTAACTGAACTACCTTTCTTTTTATCCCTCTTGACATTATCCCTTCTTCAGAATGTTTCTGTACATCATGTTCAGTGTCAACCCTAGCTTCATCAAAAATGAATTTTCCTCATCTTCTCACTGTACTATCATAGGAACTTGTTCCTGTTCTTTCACATTTTCCTTTACTTCCTGGTTTACTTCTACATGAAAACTATCTTCCACAAGCTCCAAATCCTTCATTCCTGCCTTTAATATTTCATTTCCCTCAATATTATTCTACTGTTCATCTTCAACATTTTCATCTCTTATAGATTTTTCTATTGCATTATCCTCTTCGATCTCGACTGTGACTCTCTTTTTCACTTTCTTGACCAAATTATGACCTTTATTCAACTGTATTTTCTGAGCTTTGTCTTCCTTCTTTGTTTGAAATCCAGACCAAAATAGATAATAATCCCATGTTTTTTCCTTATTTTGAAGCACAGTACTTATGATTAGCTTTATTAGACCATAATGAAATATAGACTGTTTAGTATGGTCTTGATGCTCCTTTACCCTGCTAGATATATTTTTTAGACTTTTAAGGAAAAATAAAGGAATATTCATTTTTGCTTCATGGTTAAGATCTTGCAAAAATCTGAAATGATACTTAAAAAGAAATGAAAATCTTACTTCACAAGTGATATAAATTTGCATAATTTTTATTGGCTCTCTCCATTCTAGTTTGAATTTATGGATATGTACTCCTTTACCCCAGTCTGCAACCACATCTGGAAGCAAGTAATTTTGTGCATCAAAGGTAAAAGGTACTTTTTTGAACCAATATCCGCCTTCATATGGGATCCCTATGACCTCTGTTATTAGTTCTTTGTTCAACTCAATCTTTAAGGTGTCAAAAGTAACAATATCTTTATCCAAACACTGAGCAAACTTATATGAGACCTCTATTTGATACCCATCAATATTCTCAAGAATAGTTAACCATCTTGCTTCTAAAAACAATCTTGCACAGTCTGGGAAAGCTTGAACCCAAGACATATCTGAGGGTTCAGCTTTGTTTGTTTTCCCACTCCTCTTGATTTTAGATAACTGAACTTTAAATTGCTCCCTTTAGTCAAGGACTTTAACTCTATTCAAATGTTAGCAATTTTAATAGACAATGATATGTTGAGAAACTAAACCCCTAAACTGGATTTTATCACTCAAGCTGATAGGAACCTTAACTATATTGACAAAGAAAAATCGGCATTGAGCAATAATTGGGTTTATATACTAGCATTTTTAGTTTAACTCCATAATTAATCTTATGTCAATGTAAACACGAATACATGGAATATGCTAGTAATTCACCTCATACCTACCAGAATAGTGGATTCAGCTGCTAGAAATATGTTTTCATGTTTGCTAGGTGTCTAATTTCATTCTCAAATCCTTCTGTGACCGCCACGATAGTGTGACACAGTCACCCTTCAAAGCCCTAAATTACCGACCTTCTTCAAGCCTTGATTACAAACTGCCAAAACTCTGCCACGACCTCATATGCTCTTCATGCGTTTCAGGAGATGCGTAATTCAAGGTGAATTTTCCTCACCATGAATAATTATCAATGTTCCACTACTCTGTATCATAACTTCGAGACCACCACAACTTACCCTAATGATTCCTTGCCTGAACTGTTAACACTTGTCACAATGATCACTTTGGCCGAAAACACATATCAAACTCATTAACAAGTGTGAATGACCTCTCCTATGCACGAATTTCAAAAATTTTAAGCCAAAAATCATGATTTTCAGATAGCGCGATTTTCTTGTAGTGTGCATGTGTAACGTTTTTGGGCTTGCGCTACAAGAATACATGTTTCAAAAATTTTCAAAATATAACTCATAGCAAAGGGTTAACTTCCGTTAAATGGCTTAAAATAAAACTTTCTGATATTTTTTAGGACCTTTAATTCATATAAACATCCTACAAGCCCCTTAAAACTATAAATTTTGCTAAGTAAAGCCAAAAATTGAAAAAACTTATAAAATCACCTAAATACAAACATAAAAATCAAAGAAAATATTTAAAGTAACCTAAAATCCAAACTTAAAAATGAACAAAACCATTTTTCAAAAAACAAGCAAATGCTTTAAAATTAGAAGGAAAAACAGGCTATAACATCTGGCTCCTGCTGCGGGATGAAGTCCTCCCTGTGAGGCTTCAAGAACCTGTAGATCAATGCCTTCTGTGCTGTAACTGCACCTGCCCACTACACTTCAAACATTCCATTGGGTCATGGAGTCTTTATTCTTTTATTCACAAAGGTATATACAATGAAAGTCCAATATCTACCTCAAAAGCTGTAAAAATGTTTGAGGAAACGTCCATTAACTGGATTAGACAATTCCTCACCATCCAAAGTTTGTAACACAAATGTATTATTCTCCAGAATCTTTGATACTATGAAAGGACCAAACCATAGATTATCAAACTTGCCATACTTTCCTTTCTGCTCCTTTCTAGCATCCCATCTCAAAACCATATCTCCATTTGAAAAGGTGTTCTCCTTGATATTTCTATCAAACCTTTCTTTAATATTTGTCCTGTACAGCTAAGCTTTTTCCTCTATTGTTTCACATTTCTACTGTAATTCTATTAGTGCATAAATTCTTCTTTGAATATCACTGGGTTCCTCTTGACTATCTTGAAGAAATTTCATCATTGGAATACCAAGTTGAACAGGAAACACTAAATTAGTACCATATACCAATTGAAAAGGAGAATTCCCAATTTCCTTTTTAATTGTTATTCTGTCCACCCACAATGCATATTTTAACATTAAGTCCCATGATCATTTATTCTGCTTCAATAACTTCTTGATACTCTGGATAAAACTCTTATTAGTTGACTCAGCTAACCCTCTTCCCTGAGGATAATAAGGTGTTGAGTGTTTCAAAATAATCCCATTCTTTTCACAAAATGCCACCATACCTTTGGACTTAAAAGCTTGAGCATTATCAGTCAATAACTTCTTGGGACATCCAAATCTGCTAAGAATATTTTCCTAAATAAAATATATGATTACCTTGTCTGTTGCATTTCTTGTGGGGATATATTCTACCCATTTAGTGAAGAAATTTGTAGCTTTCAAAATCCATTTATGATGTACTGAAGAAGAAGGATTTATCTCCCCTATGAAGTCCAAACCCCACTGCTGAAAAGAGGCATTTACTGTAATAGACTTTAATGGTAAAGACACCAACTTTTGCTTGCCAGCAAAGTTTTGACAAGGGATACATGCTCTTACTTGCTGATATACATCGGAGAATAAAGAAGGCCAATAGTATCCGGCTCTCAAAATTTTATAAGTTGTTGCCTTCCAATACGTATGTCCCCCACAAGCACCTTCATGTGATTCAGAGATTACTTCTTCAATTTCTGGCTTATCCAAACATCTAAGCAAAATACCCCTTGTATCTTTCCAAAACAGCTATTGTTCTATCAAACAATATTTAGTAGTTTTCAACTTCAATGACCTAGCATCTTTCTTGTATAGATGTTGTGGACATTGTAAATCTAAGAGAAAGTGTAGAATATCTGCATACCATGTGGATTCTACATAATGGTCCATAATTCTTTCCTTCTCCTACTTTGCTTGCAATTCTTCTTGTGTTGGTTGCTCGACCATGAGATGTAGACCTAAAGCTTCACAATTTGAATCAACTAACAATTTAGCCAAACCTTGTCCCTTTACTAGATTTGTAGGCTTAAGAGTGTTTGAAAGAATGCATTAAATTTCTCCATCACATCACATAATGTCCAATAGTATCTCCCCACTCAATCATAGAGTGCCTAGGATCACGTGTTGGTCTCTCCATCCCTTGACAGGATGTCCGAGAGATCTCCCACTCCATCTTAGAGTGTTCGGGAGAATGTTGGACCTCTCCACCCATTCACAAGTTGTCCAGGATATATCCCCACTCTAGTATATAGTGTCTGAGACAATGTTGTGGCATATCCACCCCTTCACAGGGTTTTCTATAGATATCCTCAGTCCATCACAGAGTGTGTGGGAGAATTCAATGGCCTCTCCACCCCTTCACAAGGTGTCTAATATATCTCCCCACAACATCATAGAGTGTAAGAGACAATGTAGTGGTCTCTCTACCCATTCACAAGGTGTCCAATATATCTCCCCACTTGGTCACAAAGTATCTGAGAGAATGTCACTATAAAATCATCCTTCCCTCTCAAAGAGGGATTCAACATGGGAGTAATATCCCCACTCCATCACAAAGTTACCAGGAGAAGGTACAATCCTATTTCTAGTCATCTAGGGACCATTCTCCCCACTCTATCACAGAGTGTTTGGGATAATTCACTACCCCATTATGTCTCATCTACCCTTATCCAAGTCATGTCACTAATAGTGGGATAATGTCTGCTTTATGATGCATACATCCATCTTCAATCTCATCACATCTCCCTCTGTAGTAGAGAACCCTTATCCCTCTACATCTGAGCATCATAATCTCCCTCTAAGCCTTCCTACAACATATTCCATCAGCCTATATGATGTGTAACTTCAAGTTCCAATCTGAACAAAAATTGTCAAAGAGAAAATAAGCACATCTCCTTCCTGCAAGTATCTATCCTAGTGACAAACAATTACATCAAGGATCCTCTCAAATTCTTGTACAGTGGGATCCAACAAATATGAATAAAAAAAAAACATCACTTATATGTGTTACCATCAGTGTAGACATGTACTCACTATCCATCACGTTATATCTACTTAAGATCTCAACTTTCTTCTTCCCTTAAAGGAAGAATATCTCATTAGGTATCAGCCACACCTCCAATAGCAATATGTGGTATAATGGTCCAAGATCCTCATCTTGGACTGAAGGATAAATTATTCTACACCTATCAATAATTCTCTCTATATCCTTATAAGTAAATTATGTAGATGATCACGTCCTTCAGGACTAAAAGGCTCTAAGAACTTCTAGAGTCTTCCATTACTCCAACTAGATTCCAACTGCTTCTCATGATCATCGATAGAATGAAAAATTATATCAAAGAGATCATCATTCATTGGGGCCTCCTCCAAACCATCAATTTCCATATGAGATCCTATGGATGTTTGGGTCATGTGTCCACATATGACTGAATGTACCATATCCACATCTATTTCATGTTAGTGTTGCTCACATTATCCCAGAATCCATGCTCCTAGAAGATTTCGGCTTTTGAGCATCCTTCTCTCTCTCAAACACTTAATATCAACAAGATCTATATTTTTGTCACTTTTCCTCTAGAACAAGTGTCACTATCCTTATTTTGTAGGCCATGGCATATGGTCTTTCCCTATAAGTCAAATCCAATCAGATAGTTAGCAATATTATAGAATTATGAAATTCAACCAAATTATGTTGACATTTCAATGCAATGACAATAGTTCACACATTTATGTAAGCATATTAGACAATTCTTCATCACAACATCCATTTGTATTCCAAACACAATTGATAACTATCTAGATTTCTTCCATCTACACCAAAACAAACTATCGAGACCATGCATAAATCTCAACATGTTAGCAAAGAGGTTTCATTTCATATTAACTCCATCAAGGGCTCATGGAATGTTATGAAACACTATAGCCTCCACTTACCCAATTATCTACATAATATGCAATGCATAAGAAACAAATTATGGGAAAACATATCTATATACAACTATTAGGAAAATATGTTCAAAACATACAGATATGATCTGCAAGAGACATAATGAAAAATGATAATCCAAATACAAATAATTATATTTTGTTGTTTTGTGGGATCCATCTTTATCTCTGAGTCCTTGCAGAAATAAAAGGAGTCCTCGAACCTTCATATTCTTTATTGTTGGGATCCCAATAAAGAAACTGAAATCTTTAGCTTCACACATTACCAAGGAAAATCACATCATCTTGATAAATTCGTCATTGGTGCATACATGGAGAGTACTAGAAGAAGAAGTCCTTTAGATGATCCTCTGTACTCCTTTGAAATCATCATTCCTTGAATTTCTTGTGTGGAGTATATGCATCGATATTAGTAGTTGAGTCTTAGTTTTTTCTCTTTTTTGATCCACGGCAGTTTTTGGCATAGTGACCATACTTTTGACATCTAAATCACTAAATATGAGAAAGATCATTATTCTTCTTTTGTTTTGGATTGGGACTTGATATGTCACCTTTGTCTTTTCTTCCATAAAACGTTCTTCTCTTTGCTTTTCCCTTCTTGGCATGAGATGGAAGGGCATGGTTTTCATCATGTTGAGTTCCATGCAATATGCCTCTAGCTTCAAGTGTAGTCTTTTCTTATGTAAAGTATGCCCACAATCGATCAAACTTGGGAAATTTGGATCACCCACTAATACCCTGAATGAATGGTTCCCAGTAGGAGGGGAAACCATTAAGATTCATCATGATAATTTATTTATCTTCAATCAATTCTCCAATGGTGCTCAATTGATCTTTTAGCTCAGAAATATTCATGAGGTAGGATGCAACTGAGTCTGAATTTGTCATCTTGATGTTAGAGAGTTGTTTTCTTAAGGAAAGAGTTGTATTGATGTTTCTATTTTCAAACAATTTCTTAAAGACTCAATACATATTTTTGGGTTTCTTCTTCTGAGAAATATGAGGTGCAAATTGGTATTTTACTGCATCTATCAGAATTCTTGTTTCCTTCACACCATTCTTCCTATATTTAGTCTTCTCTTCTTGTTCTCCTAGTTAAGGTACCTTTTAATTTACAAAATTTATAAGATCAATATCCTCTAGGATAATCATTATCATAGACTTCCATGGGTTGAATTTGGAATCCCCATCAATTTTGTCTTCCACCTTCACATTATTCATCTTAACTCAAACATTGAGATCTAAAGACTGACCTACTAGAAACCCTGGCAAGAGAAGGTCAAAATTGAAGTTTAGATTCTTGCAAATCTGATTCCAAATATAAATGCGCCCTCCTAGGGCAAGTTGAATAGACCTTGTTTTCTCCTATATTTATGGAAATAGTAGTAAAAAAATGTAATCCCTAGTTTCTGATACCAACACACTCTTAGGTCAAAACTGAAAGTTCTTGAAATGAGGATTTTCTTCCACAGAAAGATGTGTCGCACTAAGGCAAGTTGGAGAATTTCAATACTAAACCAAATAAGTGGATAGAAGGGATTGAATAAAGAAACCCTATACATTGACCCCCACAGAATAAGGTCAAAATTTGAAAGATCATCTATCCAACATTTTCCTACATAGAAGGGTGCACCCTCCTAGGGTGAATTCCACTATGCACTTTTTAGATAAAATTGAGGTTGTAAAGCTCCGAAGTATGGAGCCCTAGTTTTTTGAAATGGTCTCTTTTAGAACTGCTCAGATACCATGATATTTTTTTAAAAATAGGAGTATAATTCGAATATTATATGTAGCTAATCATATAGTATGATCACTAAAAGAACAACCAAGCACATAAAAAATAGAGACAATATTTTGACCTGGGAAACCATAAGGGAGAAAACCTAGAAACCTTCTAATAGAGATCTCATTTCAACGTACATGAATATACATCCAGATACATAGTAGTCACATATATCAGGAGATCAACCCCAAGGACAAAGGAGAAACTCCTCTGCATATAGTGAACCCCATAAAATACTTCTTCTAGCTTGTAGTGAACTTCTTCCTTGAGTGGAGTGAACTTTCCTAGGTGAAAATGAGTGAGGTTCCTTATTATTTATAGTTGAATCTATGTTTTCTTGTTCCCCTCAATCTAGGTCCTACTTACACACTTAATCTAGGAAAACTTGTCTTTTATGCACAATAATCATTCTTTATTATTATATTCTTTGAGGTCGAGTTGGAGAGGATTCCTCACAATACTACTACATCAACACTAAATTTGTAATTCGATGTGATTTTAAGATATATGTTCCTATGTAGAGGGAATAATATTCATCATGATTGTTTGTGGTCATCTAGAGTCTCTCGCAATAAGTTAATCATATGTGTCTGTTAGGGACTATGCAGATGCCCCCCCCCTCCTTCCCCCACACTCCTTTGATCCTTGAATTGACTTTGGAGGCTCCATAAAAGAATAGTTTAAAGAACTTGTGATAGTTTAACAAACACAAAAATTCATACTCTTGTAAATATGGTCTCTGAGCTAATTTCTACTAGTTTATAGAAGATATATTTGGACTAAGGGGGGATCTCAAATACAAGATCTCTTACCCAAGAAATTTCATGAAGGACAATAAGATATTCATGTTTAAATACTTGCATCTCATGAGAAGAAAGAGATTCAAACAAAAAACATATATATTTGATGGTTGTATGCCTAGGATGAGTGACCTCTGCATTACGTATCATCTTGTTTCAATCTAGCCAAATTTCCCAACAAACCTATTTGGGACGGTCCATCCATATTATGGTTAGGTTACGTTTGAGATGCAAGGATCCTAGGTAGTAATTTTT
Source organism: Pseudotsuga menziesii (assembly GCA_001517045.1). NCBI lineage: Eukaryota > Viridiplantae > Streptophyta > Pinopsida > Pinales > Pinaceae > Pseudotsuga > Pseudotsuga menziesii. The sequence goes on along the minus strand of LPNX010338135.1, from coordinate 83,229 downwards.
CAAATGCAAAAACAGATTGCACCAAGCATAAGAAAGTGTTTTAATTTTCCCTACTTCATTTGTAGAATCATCCCAAATTGATTGAGCATAATCACATTCTAGAAAAAAGACATTTTCTAGTCGCATCCTTTGTGAGGAATAATGCACATTGAGAGGGTCCTTGACTATTTTGTTTTGTGATATTTTCCAATGTGATAATTCTATTGTGTGTCAATATCTAGTAGAAGCCATTTATCTTTATCAACCCATCCTTACTCCATATCTCTTTTCAATGTTCAGAGGAGCAACCCATCCTTAGTCCATATCACTTTTCAATGTTTAGAGGAAGGAGTGGATGGAAAGTAATTAAGAATTTCTAAAAACCTTTCAGAAATTGAATATATACCAAGAGAGGAGATAATTGAAAAATGTTGTCATTTTCAAGAAATTGAGTATAGACCAACCGAAGAGATCATTGACAAGTTTTATTATATTTTTCAAAAGGGTAGGGGCCTGAAAGGTCATTTTGGGCTCCAGGATGGTGATATTATCATGGAGTACAAGCACCTAGAGCCCCCACATACCCTTTTCACTACATGTTGATTAACAATGATAAGGTTGGGATTTATAAACACTAAACACATCAAATTCTCTATCAATGTGGGACAAATCCCAAATTCTGACTCAATCTACAACGTTGATTACCACATCAGATGATTCTTGAGTCTCCTGGATGAATTTTGTTGCACATCTTCATTTCATCGATCACCCTTCTTCTGGCATCGATCGCATGTTCCTTCATCATGAGAATATCCTTCTTTGGGAACTCTTCAATGAAACCATGAAATGTGGCATGAGTTCCATGACATGAGGTACAAGCACCTGATTCAATGGAATTTGTTTTACAATGCCACTGACACTTGTACTAAAATTGTATAATGTTCCAATTCACATACCACATTCACTGCTGCATCAAAAATATTGTCTGAGTTCAGAGCACCAAGAGTGGTAGATGGAATTCTAGTGACTAGTTGTAGCCATTATGATAAAAAACATCTAAAACTTGTTCATAAAAATATTCAACAACCAATAAAGAACTCAATATATTAAAATCAATCTCCACTGATCCATCAGTTTCTTCTAAAATTGACGACGTCTCTCTGGATGAGATGCAATTTTGTAGTTATATGCCTCCTCTGGAAACACAATGAGTATTTCCAAAATGTTGGGAAGTAATTTTGGCGTAGTACCCAACTCATTTCTCAACCAATTTAATTGTCCACCATTACCCCAACTTTTCTCTACAAATTAGCATAATTCATACTCATAATTTTCAACCTGATCTTTTAGATAGTGGTATTTTATTGGAATGTGTTTTGCCTAATATTTTCATCCTGATCTTATGCAATCTTCCTATTTTGCAAACATAACTCTTGGTCCATGCTTTGTGCAGTTTTGATTCACTTGGACCAACTATAGGTAGGATTGTGACAGGGTATAGGCCCAATTTGATTAGGTTTATGATATGTGAGAGGACATAGCCTTTCTAGGTGTTAACACCAAAACATGCAAATAATCTTAGGTATTGGAGCTAGAAGGACTCTTCCACATATTTTTACGCAGAAATTTCCATACATTTCTAGTCCACATGGCACATGAAGCTCGACCACTTGGCATGATGCTTATATTCCATTTTTAAGCATAAAACTCCATGTTCTTAACAACTTCAAAAAAAGTATGCTTAAGTATTTTAGTGCATTTAGAAAGGTTTAGAAATGAGCTTATGCTAATTTGTTGTGCTATTTTTTATTAATATGTCACAGTAATCTAGGGACTAAACACAAGTCTCATCAAAGATTAATAACAATAAGGCATGAAAATGGTGTAATTGTGCTACAAAATGAGTAGTTGCTCTGTATATTCACACAAATAATGAGTAATACAATACAATGATCATGATGCAAGCATGAATGACAAAGCAATTCGAATTCCCAAGGAGGTCATTCAAATTGAATGAGTGAGTTTAGCTTAACTGAATGTAAGCCACAATCAACAATCAAGTTAACCACTGATCAAAACCCTAATTGACTCAATTGATCCCTAACTGAAGTCAGAGTGCAATAAATGACTGAGTCTAACTGAAAGTAGCTCAGACACATGTCATTGCAAGCCAACCAACAAGTGGTAGCTCATCAATGACTCCAATGAACCCCGATGAGGTTAACTGAAGTGTAACTAACCATCAGAAGTGGTTGGAGGCACCCTTGTTGACTCCAGTTCATTAAATAATCAATAAATAATCAATTTAATGAAGGAAGGTGCCTTCATTGCTCTTTTTAACTGATTGTAACCATTAGTTAGCAATATGGGGCATCAATGACAATTAGATCACCCCCGGAGTGCTCCAGTTAGCCTCCCCAAATGTAGGAGAAGGCTAAGTTAGCCTCCTTGACTGAAGGTAGGCGTGGGTGTCATCTAGTGCTCCTCTGATGTCGATTAAGTCAATAAAACTTAGGATAGTGGTTTGACTAGGCCAAATTGACCAAAATGAGTGTGTATGGTGGTAAATGTCTCCAACACCCCCCCTTAAGCTATACACGGGAGGAGTAGAAAACATAAAGTGCATAAGAATGATAGGGTGCTGGAAACTAATTCCATAGGTCACCCTCTAAGATAAATTAACTGCTTATTATAACCAAGGAAACGGGGAAAACCTCATGGGAAAGATACCCCCCCTCAAACTAAGCAGTAAATCAAGAATTGGTTCTTCTATGCAGTGGCATCCTAATACTGTGCATGTGAACATCTGAATATAAAATAAATGAATATGTCTAGAGGAATCTTCCACTTTGGAAGAAGAACAATGCACTCAACTGAATCAGAAATACAAACAACTGCACGGTGAAAACTAGACCCATGTAGAGCAGTTGAAATCATCTGAAGAGAGAGAAAAGGTTCTTGAGGATTCGAACCATGTGTGGAACACTCAAGAAAATGATATGTTGAAGCCTTGAATAGAAAACCATGAGTGGTAAAATCAGCCCCAATTATTAGGAGCAAGTGTCCAAGCGGATGCAGAATGTCTTCCTCTTTACTAGTTCTGTCAGGAGATGAGCATGTGACCAAAGTTAGAGAAGCCCTGGGAATGTGGAGAGCAAATGATTGAGCTCCATAATATAATATAGCTTCTGAAATAGAAAATGAATAACATAATAAAATATCAGCAACCTCATATGAGGAAACTAACACCAAATCCCCATCAGTAGTTTTGAAGAGAAAGTGCGGTACTTGATTTTTCACACCGGAATTGGTGAGAGCAACTGGAAGCTTTTTGATTTTAAAATATGAACCAAATAATATCAGATAAGAAATTAAATCATATCTAAATAAGTTCACAACATATCCAAAACTGTGAAATGAAATCAAATCCCCAGCAACAGTTTTGTAGGAGACTTGCAGTACTTGTTTCTTCACACCGTTGATGAGAACAGCTACAAGCAGTACTGAAAGATTATAATTTGAAATATTAAATCAAGAAATATCAGAGAATATCTAAATAATATCATATCAGATGCAATACGGTTCATATCATATCCAAACAAATGGTCAACCAAGACAGTGGATGCACAACTTTCTTCTTCAAAATTCTGAATTTTGGTGCATGCAATCTTGCAGGAATTTGCTGGAAGATCTAGATCATGGGGAGCAAATGGATGACTATGGTAATATTATATTTCTTCCAAAATATTCAATTTATCACATATTTTCACACCAGCAGCAACATTAGAGGGAGAAAAATCAAATTTCTCTTCACTTTCGGAAGCAATTACTGGCAAATTTTGCACAAAATTCAAAGGAAAATCACTGGAGAGTGTTTGCATGGAAGTGCAGCAGTGTTTTTCTTCAATATCAGAGATTTGAATTTCTTCTTATGTTTCATCCATATGAGGAGATGATATATCATAGATCTCACAAACTTCCGGAGCATCAGGAGAAGGAGTCACTACAAGGAGACTTTCTTCAATTCGAATCAATTGTGTAGAAGATTCTGCTTCTTCTTCATCTTGAAAAACTTTATCAAAGAGAGTAGAGGATGATACTTTTGAGTAAAGAACTATTGTGGTGCTGGATGTAATCTCCAAATTGTTATTATGATCCTCATTGTGCTTGCCAAAGTTTCTGTCCAATTTTGTCCAGAGATCCTTTGGGTATTCAGCAGAACCAATAAGGTAGCACAAGCTAGGAGAAAGGGCCAGACATATTGCTCCAAAAGCTCCATCACCTTCATTTAGCCAGTCATTCTCATTCTAATAAGACTCTTTCCCAATTCCAATAGAAACCTCATAGAGACCTCGTCTCTTCATAGATGCAATCATCTTCAACTTCCATTCTGAATAGCTTGTGAATGGGATGAGAAGAGGGACTAATGAGTCCATTTGAAGTTGTACATGTTAAAACCTACAAATCACAAAAAAAGGGGCACCGTAAGGTTGAACAACCTGCACATTTTAGAATTTCATCACACCCAACATAGTTGATCAAGCAAGCTTGACCAACAATTCCTTTACTTGGGTTATTAAGTGGTAAGCCTTGGCTTCTGGTGCAGTGCTGGAATTTTGAGCTTCTGCTCAATTTTTCATGCAAGATCTATCAAAAACCTTGTTTTTGAGAGATCTGAACTTCGTCCCTCCATGAGCTCTACTACCATATTAATATGTCACAGTAATCTAGGGAGTAAACACAAGTCTCATCAAAGATTAATAACAATAAGGCATGAAAATGGTGTAATTGTGCTACAAAATGAGTAGCCACTTTGTATATTCACACAAAGAATGAGTAATACAATGCAATGATCATACTACAAGCATGAATGAAAAAGCAATTCGAATTCCCAAGGAGGTCATTCGAATTGAATGAGTGAGTTTAGCTTAACTGGATGTAAGCCACAGTCAACACTCAAGTTAACCACTGATCAAAACCCTAATTGAATCAACTGATCCCTAACTAAAGTCGAATTGCAATAAATGACTGAGTCTAACTGAAAGTAGCTCAGACACATGTCACTACAAGCCAACCAACAAGTGGTAGTGCATCAATGACTCCAATGAATCCCGATGAGGTGAACTAAAGTGTAATTGACCACCAGAAGTTGTTGGAGGCACCCTTGTTCACTCCAGTTCATTAAATAATCAATAAATAATCAAGTTAATGAAGGAAGGCACCTTCACTACTCTGTTTAACTGATTTTAACCATCAGTTAGCAATATGGGGCATTAATGACACTTAGATCACTCCCGGAGTGCTCCAGTTAGCCTCCCTAAATGTAGGAGATGGCTAAGTTAGCCCCTTTGACTGAAGGTAGGCATGGGTGTGATCTAGCTGATGTCATCTAGTGCTCCTCTAATGTCAATTAAGTCAATAAAACATAGGATAGTGGTTTAACTAGGCCAAATTGACCAAAATGAGTGTGTATGGTGGTAAATGTCTCCAACATTTTTATGTATATTATTTGTTGTAAGTTGCATCTCAACTGCCTTTTAGATCCCTCTTGGTGCCTAATAGATCTGAATCTAAGATTGATTTACACTGGTTTAATAAAATTACTATATATGTATTATGGTATATTCGCATAATGTCTAGTTCATTATCTATATGTTCCCATTAGAAGTGTTTTTATCTATAGTTTCCATTGTTCAACGTTAACCAATCATTATAGATTTTGTGATTGAAAGAAGGTGAGGACCTGTTGCAGCTGCAACTTTTCTCCCAAATTTTTTAAAATTTTGGACCCTCCTTTTAATTTTATCTTGCCTAGGAATGTTTAAGATTTCTAAACTCTGTCTTTCCTTTGTTACGAATTTGGATTCTCCTGAGTTTGATTTGAGTTCGATTATTTTTTACTTTCGGAGGTTGGATGATATAAAACTACCAATGCTTTTGACTGTGGAACTTAACATTTTTTATTTTTAGATGGTTTGGTTTTATTGCGGTCGAAGGTTGGTTGAATTTTGAGTCGGGGTTTTTGATCTCTATGACGCAGCTATTTTGGAGATGAGACAAAATTTTTAGACTGCTGCACAACCTTAAGATTTCCCGAACACTTAACGTTTTCGATGATTTTTTTTTCCTGTTTAAATGCTGTTTCTGATCGCTATCAGAATTTTTATTGAACAATGAATCGCGGCCATAGTTCCCTACACAGCCGCCATTGCGGAAACTAAATGATGATTGTCCCGATGGAAAGTCTAGTTTTTCACCGATGCACTTTTATTTCAATTGTTTTTTTTGGACTATTGGCGGTTTCATTTTATCATGGTCACGGAGCCCATAGCTTTACTATTGACGATTCCGTATTCTTATTGGTTCAAACCTTTATGCTTAACTTTGATTTTTTTTCTATCAAAATTCTGTTAATGATTGCGTCAGAGCATTAGTTATCTATGTCACCGATGTTGTGGAATGGAAATGATGAATGACTCAATGAACAGTTTTAATCCTCGCCGATTCCGTGGTTTTTTCAAACCTTTAATTGATTTGCTTTCTTTTCTCCATCGGAGCCATTTATGACTATTGATCGGAGGGATAGTCCTTATGATCTCCGTCGTTGCGGCTGCTTTGTCAACTATCCACCCGTTTTTAGTGTTTCTAATTGCCAACACTAAGGAGACGTTTATCGTTAAAGGGCTCTGACGCCGATTGACACAATAGTCTCGCGGGATCCGTACTTTGTTCGCTGTTGCGGCTATGAATAGGAATTTTCCTCTGTAATCATTAGAGTTTCCGATCACCAGTGATATTTCCTGTTTCGCAAAAGTGGTAGTCAATCTATCTTCTACCGTTGTGGGTGTGTAATGAACTTTATCACTGATGATTAGTAGTTTTGAGCTCCAACCGTTGGCTTTAGATTTGCCGGCCGCCAATGTTTCTATGTTGACCGCGAAAATTTTAGTCTATCTAAGGCCCGCCGTTGCGGTTGTGAATGGGACTATCTTGCCAATGTATATAGTGATTTTTCCCACCGTTGAGAGTATTGTTTTTTCCCAATGCTTAGTAGTCTTGCTCGTCGAGAGGGTTTTTCCCCACCTTTTTGTGTACTTTTACTTTATTTTATGATGCCGGAGTTGTTTCGTGGGTTTTTGGTTGAGTCTAAGTTTCTCCAAGATGAAGAATAGTTTAGGGTTCATATGGGTGGTTACTTTGCTGTGATTCATGTTTTCTTCAGTGGATTTCAATTTAGTCCATATGCGGCCTCACTTGAGTTAAAGAATCTGTCTTTCGGGCTTGTGATTTTAGGATATGAACTCGTATGATTTTTCTTTGCATTATCATGCATTAAAGTTCATTTTACAGGATGTATGTTTTGATGCAGTTTATGTACTTTGTCAAACGATAAATGGTCTAAGAACAGTTTGTGTTTATGACAGGATGATTTGCTGCTGTAAAGAGGATATGTCTAAAAGGGAAGCAGCAAGGAAGGAAGTGGCTTAAAAAATGAAGAAGCATAAATGAAGAAAGAGAAGAAGGAAGTAGGGATTTGAGATATCAACAGATCGATAACAGTGGAGGCCCAGGCTTGGTAAAACTTAATCGGTTACCAAGCTGGTCCTTTTTTATAAAAGTTCTCTTAAGATCTTATTATGAAATGTAACGTATTGCATAAATCATGAGCACTCACAAAGGACAAAATTGTGAGATTAAATGGTTGGGGGAGCCCAAAGGTAACCTGGTGGGGAAACCCAAAGGTTTTGCTATTTTTGTATAAATATAGGAAATTTAGAGGAAATAAAGGACTTTTTCCCAGTTAGATTTGTGAAGACATATTGTAGAAGAACTATTTCCTTTTGCAATAGATAATTACAATTTTCCTGTTGGAGAAAGCTTGGTGGAATGTTCAAATGTTGTGCTATGGATTTGTTGAAGAGGAACTATTTCATTTTCAGCTTTGTGTCCATTAACTGTGAGATTGTTCTAACTCTTTGAACCTATGTTCTTGTATGAATGTTCTCTGGTTTATTTAATGAAAATTTCCACTATGAGTAATGAATGCTATTCGTAAACAATTGGCTATCTGGTTGTTCAAATATCTTTAAATGTTCATGTGTTTTGAAAGAAGTATCAGTTATCTGTGATTTTTCATAATCCATGTACAAAATACATTTCTCATCAATGAATGATAATCTTGCTCCCTAGGGATAGGTTAGGTAGTTAGTTTTAATTTTTTGCTGGGTGTGATTCAGATGCGAGAGAGTTTAAGACGAGAAGTAAGAACGCGCATCACATTGTGACTGCTCCTCGTATTCTCTATCAATATGCATTCTTATATAGGAACTTGCATCTCATACTTAAATATACAAAACTAAAATATACATGGTGGACCAGGATACAACTGCTAAAACCTTTTATTTTTGTTACTTGACCTACGGTAGCCAGACCACAAACCAGACGGATTCCCCATACCAAACAGTAATGGGCTAGTTGGGAACGTTTACTGGGGAGAATCCCTTGTTGTTGTTGCCTGCGATTTTCTAGGCCTCAACAGTTTCTGGCGCTAGAAGGAGGGCCACCAGTGCATGGCTGGCTAGGGAAATCATTTTCCTCGAAATGACTCCACCAGTGATAGTTTTGAAAGTAGTTTATTTTCTGACCCAAATACTGAAGAGAATAGAGAACATTTGTTTGCTGTGGATAATGAAGTAGTTAATGATTTGAGAAGACATACTAGGGCATATGTGAAAAGGATTGGAGGATTATCGATTATCCTTGATTTACCTAGAAGAGAATATAAGAAGAAAGATCGTCCTGTATTGGAAGACTCAGTGTTGGTTGGAGATTTGGAAGAACTTGTAGAAACAACCTTACAGGAAGTTGTTCATCCTTTGAATCAAGTAAGCCTAGAGACCCCTTACTGTTCACCTATTCATACTCCTATTCATTCACCACCTCACTCTCCACCCAGACTCATGGCAGGCGTAAACGCAAATCAGCCACCCAACCCACCAAATCCACCACATGCTTGGAAAGCCAGATCACCTTGAAACCTAACACCTCCTTTGCATGACTTACCTCAGGGTTTTGAGAAAATGCTGCCCAAATTTGACCCAAATGAAAATATTTTAGTAGATAATCACTTCCAAAGCTTTTACTTCGCCATAGAAGGATTAAGGGATGGAGAACATGAAGATGTAGTATGCAGACTTTTTCTACATACCCTTAAAGGAGCAGTAACCTCATGGTATTTTGGTTTGCCTAAAAACTCAATCCCAGACAGGGATACTTTTGAAAGAATATTCAGAAATAAATATGCATCCCAGAAAACCCATGCAACACTGATGAAAGGTTTGTGCGCTTTGAAGAAAGAAAGAAAAGAAAAGGTGCATAGTTTTACACAAAGGTTTGCTGCTTATCTTAATAATTTTTCTGTAGCTGATAAGCCTTCAGATAAAGTTTCTATTGAATATTATACTTCAGCTTTAGGGCCTGATTTGGCCATGTTCGCCAAGGTGAAAGCCAAATCTATGTTATCAGAAACTTACGAAGAAGCTAAGAGAGTAGAGGCTGAAGGAGAGAGCATCGAATATTATCCTGAGCAGTCTGGAGAAAAACCTTTTGGTAAGGAAGCTTTATTATTTACTAAGACTAAGGAGGAGCAGTCTCATGACTTTGAAGGGGTAGTAAAGATGATGCAGAAGCTTTCAAACATAATAATAGATTTGCAGAAGGAAAAGGAAGCTCAGAAAGCATATAAGCCTTACTAGAAGAGAAGAGAGGATAACAATCAGTCTAAACCTCCTCCACATAGTCCTACATCAATGAACTTAACAGAGGTAGGTATGGACAACTTTTTCACTTTTCACCAGCATCCCCATTCTGAAAAAAATTGTCCTCAATGGATAAATTTAATGACATTAGTGATGAATCAGCTGCTGGACTCAAAACTAACAGAGTCAAATGATGAGGAAGAAAATGATAACAAATCAACAGAAAAGCAAGAGGATGATGCCATGGATTTATGGGACTGTGTCTCGACGTTTGATACTGAAAAGGAAAGTGATTTGAGACATGAGGACATATCAAAAGAAAATTTGACAATGAGGAGCCAAGGGCTGATAAAAGAAGATAGGTTAATAATCCCAAAAATTAAGAGACTTCAGGAGAATGTAAAGAAAATTAAGAAGAACGCCACAGCTAATAAAATTCTTGAGTTTACCATTACCAGTCACAATCCAAAGCAAATCGACATGCCTACTAAGCCCATTGAAGAGAAGAGCAATAATGTAAAAAAGAATCCAGAAGAACATAAGATGGAGTATAATATTGTGGAAGATATTAAAGGGGCTAAGGAAAATATCTCACTGTTTGAAATGTGTAATGTGCCGCAGCAGAAAGAAAAATTATTGAAAGCACTTAAAATGCCAGAGGAAAAGCTTCCCACCAATAACCAACCTAAAGAAGAAGAGATTGGGGAAGCAAGTGTGGGAGGTAAGTCCAAATAAAAAACTCCACCTTTTCTCGTTACTTTTGAAATTTTCAACCATAACGTGCACAACTATCTAGTAGACTCAGGGGCATTAGTAAATGTCATGCCCCTTTCGGTCTGTAAAAGGATAAATGGATAGCCTAAACCATCTACCTGGCAGGTCATTCAGTTAGACAAAACAAATGTGAAGGTAATTGGGGAAATGGAGGACGTTTTGATTCGGTTATGTTCAAATGAAAAGGTATGTCAATTCATTGATATTTTAGTAGCAGACATACCTGAGGCTTATGGAATTTTTTTGAGTAGGGATTGGTCAGCAAAGCTGAATGGATATTTTGCCTCAGACTGGTCACATCTGTGGTTTCCTTACAAGGTAAGTCCCAATCAAATTAAAGTATTAAGAGAGCCCGACATGAAACACAATGTCACTCAGTTGGAGGGTAAGAATGAACCAGTGAATTGTATATTGGGAAATTATCTAATTGAACTTGAACCGGGAAACTTTGCATCAGAAGAAGCCAGCAACATATCTAACACCTAGCCCGATCTCCTTTGGTTTTCACAGGCTGATGAGATTGATTTTAAAATAGTAGTTTCAGTTTCAGATATAGCGTTTTCAAGACCAGTAGATGTAGTTTTTGATAATGGTTAGGTCTTTTTCATTTTGTAGTCAAGCCTAGCCCCTTAACTTATAGATTGCTAGATTTATAGGGGTGGGAAAAGGACTGACCAGTTTTTGGTTTAGTTCTCAAATTTTATTTTTCTTGATTACCTTGTACATAAATAAATTGATTTGGTTGTTTACTTTGATTTATTTTATTTCTGTTTTTTTTTAGTTTAGATTTTGATTGATTTCAATAAAAGAAGCAAACTTTTGGTTGCATGGAGAGCATCCAAATTCTGGATTAACTAAAGTCCTTGAGTATAAGACTAGTACTATTGTTTTATCTAAAATAATTTCTTTTAGTTTAACAGTTTTCCTAAATGGCTATGAACACATTGAAGCCCTACTTAATCCTTGTAAAATAACTCAGGATCAAAAGGTCTGGATTACTATTTCGAGGCTCCATCCATCTCACATTTAAAAATGTCTTAAGGGGTGACAACAAAAGACCCATGGAAAGGAAGCAAGGTAAACAATATATTATATATAAATAATCCCATGCCAAGAATTTGAAGCCAAAAGGCAAGTAAGAGTAAAAAAACTCCTAAAGAAAGAAATATGTATCAAAACAAAGTACTGAACCATATGAGTACAAATTGCCAAAAGTTCTTCTCCGTCTGTGAGCTGAAAATTAAATACATCTCTCACACAAAAGCACACTATGGATAGAGAAGCTTGAATAAAAATTTAGAAAGAAAGGCATGCAGGAGGACTCAAAAAAGGACAAAAAGTCCAAAAGCACAAAAAAGTGCAAAATGGCATTAGAATGAGGAACAAATGAATACTTCTGTTTACCATATGTTACAATCCTGTGGTGTCCAAGCTAGAAGCTACCCGAAGACAGAGGTAATAATGAAACTCATATTCCTGGCCTCAAAAGAGTTATCTTGACTTTAAAATTTTGGTTTTCATTTACCTAAATTGGACTATCATCAATGATTAAAAGTACATATATTTTCCATTTGGAAAATCCAGACATCTAGAAGAATTCAACATGTTGGTTTTATTGTCAAACAATCTGTTACTTAAGGAATAAATTGTCCAGAGATCTAGGTTCACCAGGTAGTCACCAATTGTTGTAGTTGCAACTTTTCTCCCAAATTTTTTAAAATTTTGGACCCTCCTTTTAATTTTATCTTGCCTGGGAGTGTTTAAAATTCCTGAACTCTCTCTTTCCTCTGTTACGAATTTGGATTCTCCTGAGTTTGATTTGAGTTCGATTGTTTTTCACTTTCGGAGGTTGGATGATATAAAACTACCAATGCTTTTGACTGTGGAACTTAACATTTTTTATTTTTCGATGGTTTGGTTTTATCGCGTTCAGAGGTTGGTTGAAGTTTGAGTCGGGGTTTTTGATCTCTATGACACCGCTGTTTTGGAGATGAGACAAACTTTTTAGACCGCTGCACAACCTTAAGATTTCCTGAACACATAACGTTTTCGATGATTTCTTTTTTTTTCATGTTTAAATGATGTTTTTGATCGCTATCGAAAGTCTTATTGAACAATGAATCGCGGCCATAGTTCCCTACACGGCCGCTGTTGTGGAAACTAAATGATGATTGTCCCGATTGAAAGTCTGGTTTTTCACCGATGCACTTTTATTTCAATTGTCTTTTTTGGACTATTGGCGGTTTCATTTTATCATGGTCGCAGAGCCCATAGCTTTAATATTGACGATTCCATATTCTTATTGGTTCAAACCTTTATGATTAACTTTGATTTTTTTGCTGTCGAAAGTCTGTTAACAATTGCGTCGAGGCATTAGTTATCTATGTCACCAATGTTTCAGAATGGAAATGATGAATGACATGATGGATAGTTTTAATCCTCGTTGATTCCGTGGTTTTTTCAAACCTTTAATTTATTTGCTTTCTTTTCGCCATCGGAGCGGTTTATGACTATTGATCGGAGGGCTAGTCCTTATGATCTCTGTCATTGTGGTTGCTTTGTCAACTATCCACCTGTTGTTAGTGTTTCTAATTGCCAACACTGAGGAGACGTTTAGCATTAAAGGGCTCCGACACCAATTGACTTAATATTCTCGCGGGATCTGTACTCTGTTCGCTGTCCGCCATTGCGGCTATGAATAGGACTTTTCCTCTGTAATCATTAGAGTTTCTGATCGCCAGTGATATTTCCTATTTCGTGGAAGTGGTAGTCAATCTATCTTCCGTTGTTGTGGTTGCGTAATGAACTTTATCGTCGATGATTAGTAGTTTTGAGCTCCAACCGTTGGCCTTAGATTTGCTGGCCACCGATATTCTTATGTTGACCGCGGAACTTTTAGTCTATCTAAGGCCCACTATTGTGGTTGTGAATGGGACTATCTTGCCGATGTATATAGTGATTCCACCCACCGTTGAGAGTATTGTTTTCGCCCAATAGTTCTACTCGCTGAGAGGGTTTTTCCTCGCCTTTTTGTGTACTTTTACTTTATTTTATGATGCCGAAGTTGTTTCGTGGGTTTTTGGTCGAGTCTAAGTTTCTCCAAGATGAAGCACAGTTTAGGGTTCATATGGGCGGTTACTTTGCTGTGATTCATGTTTTCTTCAGTGGATTTCGCGTTAGTCCATATGTGGCCTCACTTGAGTTAAAGAATCTGTCTTTCGTGCTTGTGATTTTAGGATATGAACTCGCAGGATTTTTCTTTGCATTATCATGCATTAAAGTTCATTTTACAGGATGTATGTTTTGATACAGTTTGTGTACTTTGTCAAATTATAAATGGTCTAAGAACAGTTTGTGTTTATGACAGGATGATTTTCTGCTGTAAAGAGGATATGTCTAAAAGGGAAGTAGCAAGGAAGGAAGTGGCTTAAAAAATGAAGAAGCAGAAATGAAGAAAGAGAAGAAGGAAGTAGGGGTCTGAGATCTCAATAGATTGACAACAGTAGAGGCCCAGGCTTGGTAAAAGTTAATCGGTTACCAAGCTGGTCCTTTTTTATAAAAGTGCTCTTAAGATCTTTTTCTAAAATGTAACGTAAATTTGCATAAATCATGAGCACTCACAAAGGACAAAATTGTGAGATTAAACGGTTGGGGGAGCCCAAAGGTTACCCGATGGGGCAACCCAAAGGTTTTGCTATTTTTGTATAAATATAGGAAAGTTAGAGGAAATAAAGGAATTTTTCCCAGTTAGATTTGTGAAGACATATTGTAAGAACTATTTTCTTTTGCAATAGATAATTACAATTTTCCTGTTGGAGAAAGATTGGTGGAATGTTCAAATGTTGTGCTATGGATTTGTTGAAGAGGAACTATTTCATTTTAAGCTTTGTGTCCATTAACTATGAGATCGTTCTAACTCTTTGAACCTATGTTCTTGTATGAATGTTCTCTGGTTTATTTTATGAAAATTTCCAATATGAGTAATGAATGCTATCCATAAACAATTGGCTATCTACNCTTTAAATGTTCATGTGTTTTGAAAGAAGTATCAGCTATCTGTGATTTTTCATAATGCATGTACAAAATACATTACTCATCAATGAATGATAATCTTTCTCCCTAAGGATAGGTTAGGTAGTTAGTTTTAATCTCTTGCTGTGTGTGATTTAGATGCGAGAGAGTTTAATACGAGAGGTAAGAACCTGCGCATCACATTGTGATTGTTCCTCGTATTCTCTATCAATATGCATTCTTAGATAGGCACTTGCATCTCATACTTAAATATAAAAAACTAAAATATACACAGTGGACCGGGCCGCAACCGGTAAAACCTTTTATTTTTGTTACTTGACCTACGGTAGTCGAAACACAAACCGGATGGATTCCCCATACCAAATAGTAACGAGATAGTTGGGAACGTTTACTGGGGAGAACCCCTTGCTGTTGTTGCCTGCGATTTTCCATTTGGTGCCCACCCAATTGAAGGCCATGTTTCCTATTTTGTGGAAAATTCCCATTGTTAACAATGGTTTCATTCTTTTCTTCCAAAGGATTCACTTATTTTTTTCTTATTATTATATATAGCATTTAAACAATGACACAATAATACCCTTCACCTTTGTTGCTCAATTCACATTTTGGATAATATTATAATGATATAGACAAAAAAACAGCCCATTTTTCACTTATTTTATTTTCTCCTTCAACTCAGTGTTTCAAGTTACTTTCGAATGTCACCCTATAGCCTTAAATATATTTCTCACTTCACATTTTGGATAATATTGTAATGATATAAACAAAAAAATGACTCATTTTTCTCCTCTTCTTTTCTCCTTCTGCTTAGGCCTTCAGCAATGACCCTATAATACCATGATACCCTTAACTTTTCTTGTCACTTCACATTTTAGATAATAATATAATGATATCAAGAACAAAAACACCCTAGTTTTCTCCTTGAATTTAACTTAAATCTTCTTTTTTATGTCTGTTTACATCCTTTCATGGACAAAAGCACCCAAAATTCATAATTTACATGATGTAAACTACTGATTAGGAGATTAGAACAATCCTTATTTGTGTCCAAATTGAAGGTATGATTGGTATTATGACCCCTACAAAGCAAGGAACTTCAATGTTTGATGAAGTGGCCCCATATGTTGTTTCCCCTCTTTATTGTTTATCGGTGTTTTATGAATTATGTAATTCTTGTTACAATATTTGTGTCAGTGTATTTTTTTGTAAGGAATCAATGGACCCTATTTCCAATGTATGAGTTTTGTCCAATAATTTTTTATTTGGGATGAACATTCAATACCACAAATGAATTAGATGTCATAAGGTATTGTGAATTGATCTATATGGTGCATATTGTTCTCTAAGAGAGATGTTTGTCTCTCTTTGACTGCTTTGGTGTCTTATATCACCTTTCGGTGCTTTGGATGCTCTGCATAGGATGTATGAATGAGAGATTGTCTTGATATGTTTTTTGTAGATTCATGATACACATGGATACGATGTATCCTGGATTTGTATATGCTACCTTTGATTCCATGGAATATCAAGGAACTATTTTTTTCTTCTGAAAAATATTGCCTTTAAATTAGCTTCTTTTGGACAATTTTCTTATGCTTCGGGTAGTTGGGAGATTTGGTATCATAGCTTAGGATATTGTAGGTAAATCTGTCTTGAGGGTAACAGAGTCTACATGATCCTAAGGTAAGGGTTTCCAAAGTAACAGTAAGGACTTGAATTATTGGATCTGAGCTTTACAAATCTTGGCTAAAGGAATTCATTAGCCATCAAAGTGCTAAAGATGGTAAGAGATATAATACTGACATATCTGGTTAATTAGATCAATAACAATGGAACAAAGAGATGTGTTTTAGTACTAACAATTGTTATTACAAAATGTATTTGATAGATTATGAATATGATGTCCCATTAAAGATGCATATTAATGACAAGTAAGAAAGGCCACTTAATTATGATGCCTTATAGTCAATCATTGTTTTGTGAAAAAGTGTCTTAGGACTCATTAATGGATGTGATAAAGGATTGTTGACACAAGGAAGTTAGAATTTATGATTATGTTTAAGAAGTTCATAAACATTCTTAAAGGATAATGGCATAGAATGTTTAACCATTTTTTTTTATGCATAATCAATGCAATGAATCATAGAGCTTAATCTCTTAGGATTATGATTTAAATTTGTTCCAATGCATGTATACTATTATAATGTTGATGCTTCTATGGGTACATATTCAATGTGATGCAAAATGTGATTTATGCATAAGAGAATATATAGTGAGTACTTCCTATCCTACTTATTGTTGACCCTTAATATTGTCATATCATATGGATTTTCTTTTCACAGCTTTAAGATAGTTGCATTGTATGTATATGAATGATAAAATCATGTTAGTATATGAAATTTGAAACATTCAATCTTAACTTATAAAGGAGTAGGATGTGACAAGAAGTAAATTCTTACCATTATGTTTATGCTTAAATTTATCTACAGAGCTCAAGAGGGAGTTCAGTACTCATGTACATAGTGAGAAAGAGGCTCCACAAATTATAGGACCAGTTATGTGAGACGTTACTAAGTAGTTGTTATTAAACCAACTGACAGATTCAAATATTAAGAGGGAGCAATTTGTACTCTCTAGTCCCCAACCAAGTCGGGTTATGGAAAGGATCTAGCATAAAAATGCACCATTCATTGGGTAACTCCTAGGTCAAATAGAACTTACATGTGTAGAGAACATTAGCAAGGAGTCTTATAAAAAAATCTATTGATCACTCATTTTTGAAATGACATATCACTAGTTTCCTTCCTGATCACTTCCTTTACAATATCATTCAATCAATACCGTCACACACTTTGACATTTAATCACAAGTGATGTGATACCTTTGGATTCCCTCTACATTGTCAAGAAAATTACAATGAAGATCATGAGCCCAATGGTGTAAATGATGAGCAAACGATGGCCAAAGTTGGACCTTTACCTTACTATCATAGATTGTATTTATTTAGTTGTATATCATTCATAGTATACCTATAGTATACATCTAGTCAAGTAAGAACTTATGGTTTCACATATAGTTCATTGAACCTCTAAAATGTCATGCCTTGCAAAATGCAAGTAGAATATGTTTTATGCAAGATACAAGGAAACTATTTATGTGGGCCAATGGAATTCCATGTTGAAAACATATCACCCAAAATATCTAAAAATTATAATTAAATCCAATAACTCGTAGTACAAATAACAACTTTAAATGTGAATACATAACCAATAATACACTTACAACCCCTGAAAAATCAACTTTGATAGTTCCCCTAACACATATAATTGCAAACCATTTGAAATGTTAACTCAAAAACCTATGCTTGTTATAAGCTCTATTATTCATATAATCTAGACCCTTGTAAATTCTCACCCCTAAACACGATCCTTCATCCCCATAATCCCTAAAACATAATAATCCTTGATACCACTAGTAGCCTCTATAATCCATAACTATAAACTCTCTCAACCATAAACCTTAACCCCAGAGTAATATAACCCCCAATACTTGTGAGACATCCTTGTGTTCCTTAGACACCGCAAAGGTATTGCAAAGGGAATCTTTGTCATGATATCAGGATATGATGGCCATTTTTTAGTTTAGAACATTGAGGATGGTTATCATGACTTTAGACACGAGTGAAGGTCAAAATAATATATAATAATGTGATGCTTGAATTTAGTAACCTAACACTAAATAACTTGATGACAGATAGAATTTAGAAACCTAATACTGAATCAAGTGATGAGAGAATTTATGAACCTAATACTGAATAAAATGAATAAATTTGGGATGAAGTAATGTTTAATCTTAATAACTACATAAAGAAAACTATAACTGAATAAAGTGATAATAAAATTTAGTAACCTAACATCTATGATCTGGGTCTTATTCCAATCATCTATTTTGTATATATTTACAAGAAAATTGAACACATTCAACCCACATCTATTAATGAGATGTATAATACCCTACACATCAACTTTATTCCCATGAACATCCTTGTGCATTTAAAGACTATGGTTCAAACCATTGAGATTGTGTTGATAATTCTAAGGTGTACCAATGGTGTCCTTGGTGTCTACGGTAAACTATTTAATTAATGAATCAAAGTTATTAATAAATTTACCCCTTCTGTGATACTTATGCATGAATGAAAGGTTGCATAATGGCAACAAATCCTACATAAAAAATTTGAGATCTTCCCAAAATTGTTCAATTATGGGGGGATTAGTTTCTTTTAAGCCTCGACTTTGTTATCAAATTTAACTCATTTTATGCATATTTATGGAAGTATTAATTATCATGATTTATTATCATCTTCTTCATAAATTTATATTTGATCTTCATAGTGACCAATTTCGTTATTTTATGAAGTACCTTTTCACATAACTTTGCATCACCTTTCAAGGACACACACCCACACACACACATTTCTCAAAAATATGTTTTTCTTTAAGTTTAATGGCTTGAAACATAAATTGTATTGTACATGGAGATGGAGGTGCATAAATCCATAGAATTTTTTGTGTAATGGCCCAAGTCTGATATGCAGACCTGAAAACTAACTAATTCTGCAAATTAAATTAGATTTTTGGTATTTGAATTAAATTGGACACTCAGAGTATATTCACAGTAGGCAAATAAAGGTTTCTTGCTGGGAAAATTTGCAGACAAGGGAGTAGGTAGTGGGAAGAAAAAAAATATCAGTGAGTTCATAACATTAAATTAATTTCACATAACACATTTCTATATGGGACCATTCAGGTTTCATATTCCACTATGCAGAAACCTACTCCCACGCTTTTGGGTCACCCAACCATGAAACTAGGGAAATTCCTTCCATTCTTTCGACCAGGGGATTAGGGAAAAGTGAATATGGGTTATTATTATTTCATATAGAAAAAAAAAAAAATTAGAATGTTTTCTAATAGATCTTGAGTTATCTGGAGCATTTAGGGAAGAATTGGCAATTTCATGCAATTTTGGCCTAGTGAGACCCTACACAATGGAGGATCCCAAAAGAAAGTATGATCCCAAATAAAAAATGATATGAAATTTTTTATGAGAATTTTCATGTTTCACTGAACCATAGGAACTTGCAGGGCTCTATTTGAGTGGACAAAACTCAATTTATATCAGAAATTGCAAAACTAGGCATTTAAAACTAGCATTCTAGCTAAGGTACAAAATAAAGCACATAATTCGCAGCAGATTGACTTATGTACTGTATATGAAGTATAAAAGAGGTTAATAAAACGTCAATGAATATATACAATCGTTCCAATCATTCCCACAACCTTTCGTATTCCTTATTGCAGTTAGATTCATCAATTTTCCCCATTACAATGATAAAACAAGCTTTTTATGTGAAACTAAACGTAAAATTTTCATGGACAGAGTTATTTCAACCTGATAAATATAAATCACAGATTTATATGTTTTTACACACCAGAAATTATATGATATACTAACCATTACATAAGGAGACTCCAAAATTGGCGTGAAGGAGGCCTAGAACATGACTAGAAAAGGGTTGAGAGTGTAGGTGAAGCATGGGATTCACTAGAGCTCAACCTGGATGTGATGGAGGCTGAAAAATATGTCTGTGAGAACATCAATGGCTGATTTTCAAGTGATCCATACCTGCAAATAGATGGGAATATGAATGAAAGAGTGGGGAATGGAAGGTTTGGGGCTCATCTCCCAAGTGTTTGAGGATCATCACTCAAAAAGGTATACTCACATAGCATAGATCAATAAAAAAATCAACCAAACTGATTCAATGGGGTTGATTTTTCCTTTAATAGGATCCTGCATGACATGTTTAGCAAGTCAACCACCTAGAAGCCCTAACCCTAGCCACATACATTCCCTCCTTGGAAAATTTGGAATGTAGTCCCATGTGAAATTGTTTCCATGTCCAAATAATCCCTATGATTTATAAATTGCACCCTTCTTAGTCAAATAGTTGTTGCTTTTTTTTATGACAGCTTTCTTCTTTTTATGTATTTTGAGTCTGAGTCTCCATAAGGAAATTGTGCTCACCTTTCCAAAACATTTCCTATTTTTTTCCTTACAGCTCTTCTGAGTTCTCCAAGAGGAAACTATGTCCCCCCTTTCAAAAAGTTCCTTCTTTTTTCCCTGGCTTCTTTTCTGCTACTTTTAGGCACTTTCTCCTTTTCCTCTCTTACTACTTTTTTCATAGAGTTTCCTACTTTCTACCTTGGCAAGTTGACTTTCCCAATGTGCCCCCCCTGACATGGAAAGCTTATTTCCACCTCATTAATTTGCATACTTAATAAATATGAAGAATAAAAATTACATACATGCGTCAATAATAATTATTAACAAAATTTCCCTAGGAAGAATAATTAATTGTCAATTTGAACCCCTAGGAGTTTCAGAATGGTCAACACTTTTAATGATCAAATTGAGAGGACATGAAAGTCCTCCTATTACATGCCCCAATTTTGCAAAAACAATTTTATATTATTTGAGGAACAATATGTTAAATTTTATGCTAAGCTGTAATTGATGACCCAGTGGGGTCAAGGATATTAAATGTAAATTATGAATATTTTATTTATAAATAAATAAATGAGGAGACAATAGCTTAGGAGAGCTATTAAAAGAGTGTTTACTGGTCAAATTGGTGGAGGAGACTAGGTGGAGAGCAAACTGACATGTGGCAACATCCTCAAACCACTTCCAACTATTGCAGGTGGCAACCTCCCTACATTTGTGGTCATGATTCCCCAAGAAAGTGGAATAGAGCAGGTGGCTCAATTAATGAAAACTGGCCCAAAAGATCTAGGAAATCTTTATAAAAATTCCCATTGAAGAGAGCTGAGGCTGCTCATTCTAGAGAAGTGATCATTCAGGGTGAATGAATGTACTTCAGAAAAATTCAATGGAAGGGAAATATGGAAAGTGTTTGAAGGGATCACTGCTGATTGATGTAGTTGCATCTTTTAAGCTGAAGATCATACTGCTGAGAGAAGAGTGTTTTACTGAGGTATTGAACTAGTCAGTTGACAGAGGGTTCTACTGTTTTCATTCTCCACGGAGTTCTCAGCTAAGAAGACCAGGAATAGGCTCAGGGGTCCTGAGGAAGCGTTGTTTGAGCACTCTCCAGGAGATTGGTAGGGAGGAACGACCTCCTAAAGCTGTTGTCGTCCGTCCTCAACAAAATCTATGTTATTTTATTTTACTCTTTTAGTTAAATAAATCTTAGTTTAACTGTTATATGAATGTTAAAAGTTTAGTTTGTGAAATGTTAGATTTAGTATTCTTATTAGATTTTTATAGAAATGCAATGGATTTAGAGAATAATGTGTTAGAATGAAAATAAATTTCTAAACTGTGTTTTTCCACACCTGGAAACCAGGCCGTACTCTAGCACAGTTAGAATGCTTTACGTAGGTAAGAGAATGAAAATAGTAGATAGGATTTTGAATATGTAGGTAGCAGACTAAATTCATTTCAATGTTTAAAATGTTACGAAGGAAAAACATTGTTATGAATTATTTGTGTTTACTGTTTTTACTTAGTATAAATAAATAAAAATGTAGGAAAAGAAACAGTAAACTACACTAGAGTTATAGTAATAGTATACTGATAAAATAAATGCTTATAAATGATAACAACTAAGTATATAAACAAGTTATTAACCACACAGTTTATATTTTAAAAACTATTAACTAAATCTTAAACTATTATTTACTATAAATAAGAATAGGGTTATATTTGCAAACCCTTTATTTATGAAAAGTAAAGAGAGTTACAAAGTTAGCCTTCTATTCTTTACAGAGCTCTGAATGAATTCTAACTACAGAATAGTAAATAAAAACAAATGTAAATATTAAATAAAATAGAACTAAGAAATTACTTATTCAGTAAATAATTATAAATACCAGACAGGCTTATAACCTATGAAAGAAAAACCTAAGGATCGAAACCCTAACTTTTAATTTATCTATTTATAAATTAATTTATTTAAGTTTTAATCCATCTACCTTGATAACTGTGTAAACAAATTTTACAAGAAGATTATAAATCATACTTTAGATTGTTTACAGTCTTTTCTTAAGACAAATATTTTTATAAACAAGTAAAATAAATATATAGTTAACAGGTTAATAAACCACCATACACCTGTAATAACCAACTGAAGCAACAAGAAAAAGTGCCTAAGTAATAATTAAATTAAAAATACATTTATGCAAGGGTTTCATTTCCATTAAACCCTAGCTATTATATCCTGAACTGCTGAGTATAAATTTATAAATTTTACATTACGACTGATCTATAGTCTTCACAGTAACAATATTTACTTACAAAATATATCATTAAGAGTAAATTTACTTCACTGACAGTTGAAGAAGAAAACCTATTTTACAGTATTAGTATTTACAAGTTAAATTATAATAAACAGAGTAATCGAAACAGGAGTCACTTAAAAACTATAAGTACAGAAGAAACCCCTTTTATTTTAAAAACCACAGTATGATATTATCAAGCCGTAAGGTTGTAATCCATTTTACAAGTTAAGAAAACTAAATACAAGTCATGGCTTATAAGCCGGAGTTACCCAATATAAACAACAAGGGTTTTTTAATTAAATTGGATTAACATAAAATAAAACCTCATAACTAACGAAGAAACCTAGCAGGCTTCCGAGTACTATGTTTCTCCTTCAACAACCCTCATTACAAGTAGGGTAAAACCCATATTTGAATTTCGGCTTACCGGTTGGGGCCACGAGTCCATTGAAGCCAGCCGTCATATTCATTCCATTGAATATTGGAGCTACCATGAATTCCTGTAACAAGCACATTGCCAAGCATTAGCATAAGGCTCAGTTTTGAAACTTATAACCCTAACTATAATAATAATTTGACAGAGATTTTTTATATCAAAACCGAGTGGTCTTTACCTGCAAGAAGAAGAGTTGTTGAGCAATGAAGAAGCTGTCGCCAACTTAGCAATTTACACAGAGGAGCATTCAAACCCTACGCCGAACCTGGAGTAAAGCCAGTGACAAAGAAGCTTAATCTTCACAAAGCTATGACAAGCCACGAGAAGAACAGAACTGAACTATGGACAGGCTGAGAGCCAAACACAAAAAAAAGTAACCACTCACGCAGTAAGGTTTATAACCACGAAGACTCGTGACCAAGACTAAGTATGAAGACTACAACAACATTAAACACCAGCTACAGAGCAATCAAGTAGAGGAAAAGCCTCTCATCGCTACCATGGAACTACATAGAGCAGCCTACAGGCCAGCGATAACCTCGGAGGAAAATGACAAGCGAATAGGGTTTCCAAGTTCTTTAAGTCGCCACTGCATGGACGAGAGGAGACCACATGCCCTCCAAATATTTTAACCATGCAAGGGTCAAGTCTATAGTCCATCAATAAACAATTATACAATCAACTATTGGAATGGATATATATATTCATAAATAGAAACATAAACTATATTCAATAGTATCGAGGTCTGCGATATTTGATTAACAATGATTCTATGTCATTGACCATAGAGTAGGGCTGTGAAAACCTTTCCATGGTAATATCCCAAGGTCGACCATAGCATAAAATATTCCAATAACAATTCATTTGATACTATGCAAAACAACTTAAAAAATAATTACATATTATTGAAGCTTAAACCATATCATTTTCAATCGATGGTTTAAAGTTAGTTAGAATTGCTAGTAACTATCACATGTCATTTGACTATACAGTAAAAGTGTTTAAAAACGTGACAAATAAACAATGACAAGGATCAACCTTAATGTAACCCTTTACAAATAATATTTTGTATGCTCGACTTGCTAATGACAATAACAATGAACCTTATCATTATTTACAAAGTCAATAGTTCCTATTTGGTTCTAATATAATATAGGAGTTTTTGTTTTAATGTCTCATTGATATAGACCTTAGAATATAAATTCTAGGTAGTAAAATCTACCGTAGTAGTTAGTATAAACTACAACTAATTTTGAGTAAGGCAACATGATAATAGTAATTTTACTATGGTGTAAATCATGCACAAGGTTTATAAATTATAGTAACATCACTGATAATGTATTTACCTATGATTCAATTCTTATAAAAGTGGTGGTACGTAGAATTCCATCTTGAGATGATGTATCAAGGTAAAGGAACCAAACTTATAATGCCAAGGAAATTTCCAAGTAATAAGATCTCTATAGAATGCAAGTAACATTTAGATTGATACAATATAAAATAATGTGGCATTGTATACAATAATACATGCGGCAAGGTGATAATTTAAGTACTGAAGTTTATAATTGATGTTTAGCATATGTACATAAAAACAACAGGTTAATAATTTTGGTGGCTAGTAAGATAGAAACAAGATAGAAACATGTGCTCTATTGGAAACCTTTAACTTCAAGATTTATAAGAGTAAGTTCATGGATAAATGACAATACTTTTATACATAACATTAGCGTTATAAGAATGTAAAATAGAAGTAAATGTATGATGAAGAACTGGAGCTCTAAGCTCACAATAAGTATCTTTTGTTTCACTAAGTATGATAGAGATAACGATCTTTCTGACTAAACAATAAATACTGTCTTTTAAATAAGAACTATAGAAGACAATTACTTTACCTCAGCAGAGCTTGCTTCTAAAATAATCAGTTTATTTACTAACATATTAACATGCATACTTCTTGCTACGTTATGAATTAAACTTCTACTTGATCGATCGTTACCTGTTGAACCTGTAAGAACCAACAGTCCATCTACGTTAGCATAATGCTAAGTAAGCCCAAGTTTTCAAAGATAGATTTCACCTACTTGCCAAAAATTAAAATTATTAGTAAGCTAAAAGAAATCTGAATGCAGGTCGATCTGGTACACCTTATTAAAATGAAAGTTGTATTAGTTATTGTATTAAGAAACTAATTAACAACTAATTGTTAAACTGTTTCATTTTCCGCTAACCACTAGCAGTTAGTAAACTGCGAATTTAGACATTTGATGTTGAATTAAAAATTTTAAATTTTTGTGAAAATTCGGGGTTATGACACCTCCCATCCCAAATCTTCGTTTCCTCATGAAGAATCAAAGCAGGGTGCTACAAGATTTGCTCACCCTCCCAATTAGCATCTTCACTAGGTAATCCTTTCCGTTGTAACAAATATTTCTTGATTGTTATGTTCCTTAATTTCCTTTATCTTCCCATTAGCACTTTCTCTGGTACTAAGACCAAATGGCCTTCATCATCCAAAGGTGGCATCTCTTCAGAAGCTACTATATGTTGTCCAACTTCTTTCTTCAGACAAGACACATGAAAAACATTATGTATTTTCTTTTTCTCGCAAATCCAATTCATAGGCCACTTCCCCAACCTTTCTGATAATCTTGTAGGGTCCATAAAACATTGGCTAAATTTTTTCAGCCCCTTTTTTATTTAAGGAAGACTGTCTGTAATGTTGCAGTCTTAGGTACACTAAGTCTTCCAATTGGAAAACTATGCCTATTCTATGCTTCTCTGCATAAATCTTTTGTTGGTTCTGATCCATATGTAGATTGTCTTTAAGTGCTCTTAAGATGTCTTTGTTTTCCTGCAACCAATCTTTACCTTTTTGTGCCCTAAAATCTCCAAACCTTAACTCTCCAAAAGTTGGAGCTTCATACCTATAAAATTCCAAAAAAGGTGTCACTCTGATAGAAAGATGAAATGTGGTGTTGTAACAAAACTCACCCAGGTGGAGTGAAGTGGCCCAAGATCCTTGTTACCTCATAACATAGTTCTAGATGTACCCTTCAAGCCATTGATTCACCCTTTCCATTTTCCCATATGTCTCGGGGTGATATCTTGTGCTCATGTTCAAATTTGTTCCAACCGGATCAAACAGTGCCTTCCAAAAGGAACTAGTGAACTTAATATCTCTGTCATTGATTATAATTCTGGGCATCCCATGCAACGTGAAAATATCCTTGAAGAATAGGGCAACAACCTCACTAGCAGAAATAGTGGATGTTACTGCAAAAAAGTGTGCATATTTTTTTTAATCTGTCCACCATCACATAAATATTGTCTTTCCCCTCTGACTTTGGAATCCCTATGATAAATTCCATGGGTACACTTTCCCATTTTTGTTCTGGAATAGGATGATGCTGGAGAAGTCCAACAGGGTGTTTGTGCTCCACTTTTTTCTGTTGACATGCAGAACATTCCTTCACATACATGAGAAAATCATTTTTAAGTCCCTTACCTTCCAATAAGTATGCAGAAAACCAGGGTTACTAGCCACTGGTGCATCAGTTATAGCTTCTAAAATATTTCTCTTTAGTGGAGATACAGGCACTAAGAAAATTATGTTTTGTAATAGATGAGGTCATCATGAACTTTGTACTCTTCATTTTGGTTTACCCGATCCAAAACTTCACAATCAAACTAATCTTTAGAATAATCAGTAGAAAACTGAATCTTCCATTCATTAAACATTTGCAGCAAAGAGAATGTGGGCTTACGGGAGAGTGAATTATCCACAACATTAATTTTTCCCTTTTTATACTCAATGTCAAAATCATAAGACTGAACTTTACTCACCCAGGGGTAAACCAGAATGAAGAGTACAAAGTTCATGATGACCTCATCTATTACAAAACTTCACAATCAAATTGATCTTTAGAATACTCAGTAGCCAACTGAATCTTCCATTCATTAAACATTTGCAGCAAAGAGAATGTGCGCTTACAGGAGAGTTAATTATCCACAACATTCATTTTTCCCTTTTTATACTCAATGTCAAAATCATAAGACTGAACTCTACTCACCCATTTGTATTTCCTATCATTGATTTCCTTTTCGGTCAAGAAGTGTCTAAGACTATTTTTATTAGTATTCACAATGAATTTACCTCCCACCAAGTACTGTCTGAATTTCTCCAAGGTGTGCATGATGGTGGACATCTCCTTATCATATATGGAATACAACCTTTCACGTGGCTGCAATTTTTCTGCTCTCAAATGAAATAGGATGCCTATATTTCATTAGGACAACTCCAATTCCTACACCAGAAGCATCACAGTCCAGCACAAAAGGTTTGGAAAAATCAGGAAATGAAAGTAATGGAAAGCTGCTCATTATCTATTTCATTTTCTAGAAATATTTTTCAGCCTCCTCACTCCAACTAAATGTCACCTTCTTAGTCAAATTTGTTAAGGGTGCAGTGTACTGGGAGTATCCTTTAACAAATCTATGGTAGTAGTTACAAAGGCCAATGAAGCCTCTTAGTTCAGTGAGGTTCCTTGGGCTAGCCCATTCTAATATGACGTTTATTTTTTTTGTGCCTATCCTGACCCCTTCTTGGAAGATCACAGGGCCAAGATACAGCAGTTCTGTCATGCTAAACTCACACTTAGACATCTTGGAACTAAATGGCAGATTTGCAAGCATAGTGAGTACCTCCTCCAAGTGGTGCAGTTTCTCCTCCCATGTCATACTATAGATCATAATATCATCAAAAAACATAAGCACATGCTTACAGAGTTGTTTGTTGAACACTTTGTTCATGAATGATTGGAAGGTTGCCGGTGCATTAGTCAATCCAAAAGGCATGACCAAAAACTCAAAGTGGCCAAAGTGACAACGAAAGGTTGTCTTTTGTGTGTCTTCCTCCCTCATTCTGGTTTAATTGTACCCAGGCCGGATATCTATTTTGTAGAAAAAAATTCTCCATGCAGCTCATTCAGCAGCTCATCAAGTCAGGGAATTTGGTACCTATTCTTTATGGTCTTCTTGTTCAAAGATCGGTAATCTATGCACATCCTAAGTGTCCCATCCTTCTTCTTCACCCGAACTACCAAAGATGCAAAAGGATTGGAACTTGGTCTGATGAGGCCCAACTCAAGGATCTCGTTGATTTCCTTCTCAATTTCATCCTTGAATCTCTTTGGATGCTTATACGGATGGATTTTTATTGGAAGTGTACCAGATTCCAAGTCAATGCGGTGTTTAATGCCACGGTCAGGTGGCCTACCATGTGGAAGGTATTTAAAAAACCAAAACTGACTTGCAAATACCATAAAATTCAAGATGATGAATACATGAAAGATCTTTGAGTAATTTTTGCATTGGATCTGACAATTTGAATTGTTGTTCCTATTTTGCAAAAAGGACAACATCATGCAAACAACTCTTACAGATCCTAGCACCTTCTGTTAAAGATGTGCCTCAATGCATTCTTTGGGGAATTACAATCCATTATAAACAAACAAACACCATTAAACACAGGTCTAGTCTGATAAGTAAAATACATATTTAGATATCACTGGTAAGCACCTTGTGAAGAATCTGGTTTGAATTCACACATTCCTCACAAGTATCGCTTAATAATTGGAGGAAATGAAGTTACGGTCTGAGGTTAAAATTCCAGATACGAGTCATATGACCACCTAAAGCACTTCAACATTGTTGTTGCTCACTTTACTTACATTGTTTTGTAGTCTTTCCATAGTGTTCAAGAAAACGAATTTATTCCCTATTGATAGGAACATGTGGTTGTGCCTCACAAAATCACTATTATGACCTACTTCAAGTTCATGTTGAAATGGTTTTTAAAATTATGAATCTAAAAGACTTATCAAATTATCAATTATGGTACATGACCTCTCTTTTTGGCAATAACTTATAGTTCCACTCTTTTGTTTCCTAAATAGTTTTGTTTCTTCATTCTATCTTTCTATTTATTATAAATATATTTTTGTATTTGTTTGTTACTTGTCATTTCTTCACCGTATTTGGATCATGGGTTTTAAAAAATATAGTGAATTCGTATCAAGATCCGGATCTGGATCCAAATCCGCATCCGTGTTCTATTAACTTATCATTTTTGTAATGTCTATTTTACATATTTGTCAGATTGATACACATAGAACCCTGACATATTCTAAAAAAAATTGTTGAACTTTTCTCTCCATTTTTATGTGCACTCATATGAAGTTCAGCCATGACCATGTAGTTGAAAATGCAATTAAGAAATAAAAAAAATCAAACAATAATAAATTAGAACATATACTGGGATTCATTTCAATTGTCTCACACATTCAAACTCAAGTCTTATGTGACATACCGATGAAAGCCTCTACTTTGAAATTCTTAATTTGTTCCTTGTTTTGAGATGGAATATAGGTTT
This sequence comes from Pseudotsuga menziesii, assembly GCA_001517045.1. NCBI lineage: Eukaryota > Viridiplantae > Streptophyta > Pinopsida > Pinales > Pinaceae > Pseudotsuga > Pseudotsuga menziesii. The sequence goes on along the minus strand of LPNX010338135.1, from coordinate 53,454 downwards.
CTTGTTTCATTTGTTTCCAAGGATGACAATATAGTCTGAATTTTTCCATTTTTTAATGTATGTTGTACTTCTTTGTTAGATTGATGAAAAGTGATATCCCAACTTTATTCTAAAAAGAGTTGAAAAACTTTGCTAGCGGTTTTAGCTGACGTCATATGTTTCAGGGGTCGAGCGAAGCCCCGAGTCATACATGGCCTACATGGAATGTAGCGACCTTAACATGGTCTACATCAGAGTTAATAATCATGGCATAATAATTTAGCTTTTCCCCTCCATTAAATTATTCAGGATACTCAATTGATTACATTACAATATGGGATGGGCCTCTCCATCCAAGAAGTGAAAATTTCAGGTCCGTCCAACCAAAAAGTGGAAGGAAAATTTTATCGGTAGCCTTCTTATTGCATTCTATATTATTGGTATGAGACTGGTTTGTCTTATCTGAGTCTTAATCCGAAAGCTTAATTGATCTCACGACTTTTTGTGATCAGGGTTGTTAGGAGTTTATACCAAGTTGCTTTTAGGGTCAACAACTTTAATGTTGTATTCGGTAGTGGAATTTTTGACAGGATATTTTCCATGTGTTGCAGCTGCAACAAATTCCAAAAATTCCAAAATTTTCGGGACCCTCCTTTTGCTTGGATTAGTTCGATTTTATTCTTTGATTTGATCTAATGATTTTTTACAGAATGATTTTCATTCGCTCGAATTGATCTATCACTTGTTTTATTTTCCTCTAATGCTTGAGACAATCCATGGTTTGTTCAGACTTCATCGTTGCTCTTAAATGCGTTTTCAGCATGACTGAATCAGAAATGTATTTTCCTTTCCCCCCCGCCATTGCGGATGGATAATCGTTTTTGGATTCATTGGTTTTCACATCGGGTGCTTTCTGGTTTTGCATTGGAACTTTTATGACTTCATCTTCCGCAGTTGCGGATGGAAAACTGCTAAGTCTTCCGATCCCTGTTTGAATGTTTGGCTCCCACTTTGTGATTTTAGTCGGCCCTGTAAGTCTCAGGTTTTGGCCGTTGCGGCGGCAAAATGCTTTTTATTTTCCGGATGTCTAGTCGTTTTGATTTCCACTGTTGTGGCTCCCAAAGTAGTTAAGCCTCCGAAGTGTAAAGCCTTCCAACTTCCAATTGAGTTTTCCCGCCCACCGTCGCATGCTGGTAGCATTTCCTCTTCCGTCGTTGCGGCTGGAAAAGCCATTTGGCTTCTGATGTTTGTTTTCCTCCGACTGTAGATTGAGTTTTCCCACCCACCGTCACATGCCGGTAGCATTTCCTCTTTCGCCGTTGCGGCTGGAAAACGCGCTAACCATCCGACTTATAAAGTTTGTCGACCATCGATGTTTTATGTTGACCGTGGATTTTTTTTAAGGCCCGCCATTGCGGTCGTGATTGGGATTATCCTGCCAGTGTATATAGTGATTCTGCTCTCCGAGAGGGTTTTCCTGCCTTTTGTGTGCTTGTACGTTAATTTATGATGTCGGAGTTGTTTCATGAATTTTTGGTCGAGTCTAAGTTTCTCCAAGATGAAGCCTGATTTAGGGTTCAGATGGGCCTTCGATGAATTTCAAGTTGGTCCATATGCGGCCTCACTTGAGTTAAAAAAAATTGTCTTCCAGGCTTGTGAATTTCGGATATGAACTTGCCGGATTTTTTCTGTGTTATCATGCATTAAAGTTCATTTTACTGAATGTATGTTTTGACGCATTTTGTGTATACTGTCAACGATAAATGGTCTAAGAACAGTTTGTGTTTATGACAGGACGATTACTGTGACTAAGATGTGTTTAAACTACAAAGTAGAAGGTAGGAAGCAAGGAAGGAGGTGGTTGAGGAACAAAGAAGCAGAAGCAAAGAAAAAAAGAAGAAAGTCAGGTTTAAGTTCTACAGGATCCAGCAAGGGACCAACGGATTACTGAGCATAATCAATAGAAGCAGAAGCCCGAGCTTGGGAAAGTTCGACAGTTACCAAGTTGGTCCCTTTTCATAAAAAAAAATTCTTTTAAATCTAAAATGTAACGTTTGTATGAATCATCAACACTCACAGAAGGACAAAATTGTGAGATTAAACAGTTTGGGGAGCCCAAAGGTCACGAAGGGGCAGCCCAAGAGTTTTGTCTTGTTGTATAATTATAGGAGAATTAGAGGGAATAGGGGACTTTTTCCCAGTTAGATTTGTGAAGACATATGGTAAGAAGAACTATTTCCTTTTGCAATAGATAATTACAGTTTGCCTGTTAGAGAAAGCTAGGTGGAATATTCAAATGTTGTGCTATGGATTTGTTGCAGATGAACTATTTTGTTTTCATCTTTGTGTCCATTNATGCGTTTTGAAAGAAGTATCAGCTATCTATGATTTTTCATAATGCATGTACAAATTACATTACTCATTAATGAATGATAACTTTGCTCCCTAGGGATAGGTTATGTAGTTAGTTGTAATTTCTTGCTATGTGTGACTTAGATGCGAGAGAGTTTAAGACGAGAGGTAAGAACCTGCGCATCACATTGTGACCGCTCCTTGTATTCTACGTCAATCTGCATGTTAAATAGGCACTTGCATATCATACTTAAGTCAAAAAAATACAAAAATATACACAGTGGACCGGGCCGCAACCGGTAAAACCTTTTGGTTTTTGTTACTTGACCTACGGTAGCCAGACCGCAAACCGGACGGATTCCCTACACTAAACAGTCACGAGCTAGTTGGGAACGTTGACTGGGGAGAATCCCTTACTGTTGTTGCCTGCGAATTTCCAGGAATCAACAGTTCTGGTGCTAGAGGGAGGGCCTCCAGTGCATGGCTGGTCGTGGAAACTCAGTTTCCCAAGACTACCCCACCAGCAGATATTTAGAATCTTTAACCTGACCAAATTAGACTCATCGGTTTTGTTCTACCTTTGAAGTAAGAAATCCTGGTTCCACCTCACGTTGCTCTTTGCTCAGACTCTTATTCTTTCACCTGTGATTCATGGCTGGTATAATTGTGAATCAGCCCAACCCATTTCCTGCCTGGAGAGTGAGATCCCCTTTGAATCTCACACCTCCTTTGCATAACCTACCTCAAGCCTTCGACAAGCTGTTTCCTAAGTTTGACCCCAAGGAAAGGATTGTTGTTGATGACCACATGCAAAGCTTTTATCTAGAGTTAGAGGGGTTAAGGGTTGGGGTATATGAAGATGTGGTCTGTACATTATTCCCACATACCCTGAAAGGAGCAGTAGCATCCTGGTATTTTGGTTTGCCTGCAAACTCTATTCCTTATTGGGACACTTTTGAAAGGGTTTTCTGAAGTAAATACACAGCCCAAAAGACACATGCCTCATTGATGAGAGGTCTTGGATTGTTAATAAAAGAGAAGGATGAGAAGGTACATCATTTTAATCAAATATTTTCAACATACTTAAAAAACTTTTCAGGAACTGACAGACCCTCAGCCAAAGTGTTAATTGAATATTATACCTCTGCCCTAGGACCTGAGTTAGCTATGTTTTCCAAGATGAAACCCAAACCTACATTGGCAGAGACTTACGAAGAGGCAGAAAGGGTAGAAGCTAAAAGGGAGAGTATAGAATATTATCCTGATCTACCAGAAGAAAAGAATACCCGGAGAAAAACCCTATTGCTGTCTAAACCTAAAGAGGAGCAAGCACATGATTATTAGGAATGATGAAAACAATGCAGAAACTATCCAACCGAATAATAGATCTGGAGAAAGAAAGAGAAGTTCAAAATACTTATAAACTCCACTACCAAAAAGGGGAGGATAACAACCAATGGCAAGTCCCTCCCCCAAATTTAGCATCAATGAACATAATAGAGATAGGGGGGGACAATTTCTGCACCATCCACCAACAACCTCATTCTAAAAAGAAGTGTCCTCAATGGTTAAATTCAATGACATTAGTGATGAATAAGTTGCTGGACTCTAAACTGACTGAAGGCAGTGATGAAGAAGAAGAGAAAAACCAGACCATTGAGAAACAAACCATGTTCTCATGGAATGGTGTATCGCTGTTCAACACAGAAGAGAATGCTCTCAAATCTAAATACACACCTGCAGCAACAAAATATACGGACATAACAGTTAAGGACGATGCAATAATTTTAAAGATTAAAAAATTGTAGGAGAATGTGAAAAGACAGGTAGAAATGAATATTGAAACACCTAAAGCCACTACTCTCAACCAGGAGACCAAGCTAATCAGTAAGCATGTCAAACCTGTTAATGAGGGAAGCACTATAGAGACTGAAGAGCTTGAAGATGATATACCCACTCAAAACCAACCAGGAGAAGAAGACATAGAACCAGGTTGGGAAGAAAAAGCTGACACCCCGCCTTTTCTTTTGACCCTAGAAATGTTGAATTATAATGTGCATAATTGCTTGGTAGATTCTGGATCAACGGTGAATGTTATGCCACTGGAGGTTTGCAAAAATATTGATGGACAACCAAAGTCCACACCTTGCAAAGTAACACAATTAGACAGCACAGGTGTCAAAGTAGTCGGAGAAATGAAAAATGTCCTCATTCGCTTTTCCGCAAACAACAAGATATGTCAATTTATTGACATTACTGTGGCTGACATACCAAGTGGATATGGGATTATTCTCAACCGATATTGGTCTTCCAGATTAAAAGGTTATTTTTCTTCAGATTGGTCCCATTTATTGTTTCCTCTCAAGGGTACCCCAAATCATATTAAAATTCTGAGAGAGCCTTACATGAAGCATATTGTCACTAAGCTAGAGAAGGTAATGAATCTGTTGACTCTATCCTAGGAAATTATCTGACTCAGCTTAAGCTAAGACATCATACCTCAAGAAAGGACAGTTCTAGAATTGACACTCAGCTCGATCTCCTTCAATTGCCTTAGGCTGAAAAGGATGACGGTAGACTAGTAGACATGCTTTCAATTTCAAAAATAGCACAGCTAGACCATGGATAGATTTTCAGCCTACACTGCAGCCTAGCCCTTTGAATCATTGGACTGAAGATTTTTTAAGGGCAGGCCCACATTTTATTTTCATTTTGTACATAAATAAATTGATTTGTTTTCTTTAATGCTTGATGTTATTTTCTTTGTTTATTGATTTGAGGTTGTTTTCTTTTGATTTACCGCTTTGATGTTGTTTTCTTTTAAGTTTAATGCTTGGTTGCTATTTCTTTGGTTTTGAATAAAGAGGAAAACATTGGTTGCAATGGAAACATCAGGGTTCTTGATTAACTGAAATCTTAAGCAAAAGATTGTGCTTTTAAAGTATAGAATGTCTTCTAGCAGCAGTGTTCCGAACTGGCCGTGCATTCATTGAAGTCTTACTTAACCCCTGTAAATAACTCAGAAGTAAAAGAGGTCTAGAATACTATTGCGAGGCTCCATCCATTTCACATCTTAAATGTCCAAAGGGGTGATAGCAAAAGACCCACGGAAAGGAAGCAGGGTAAACGGTATATCATATATAAATGATCCCATGCCATAATTTCAGAAAAGCTAAAAGCTATCAAGAGTCAAAACTCCTTAAATAAACAATACATATCAAATCAAAGTATCAAAGCATGAATCTCAAATTGCCAAAAGTTCCTCTCCGTCCGTGAGATGAAAAGGCCAATTCTTCTCTCACACAAAAGGACACCATGGATAGAGGAGCCTGAATAAAATTCAGAAAGAAAGGAAGATGGAGGACTCAAAAGAACTAAAAGTTCAAGTAGCACAAAAGTGCAGTTGGCATGGGAATGAGGAACAAAAGGATAATGCTGTTTACTATCTGTTACAATCATGTGGTGTCAAAGCTAGAAACTACCTAAGGACGGGAAAAATAAACCTCATTTAACAGGCCTCGAAAGAGTTATTCATACTTGCAAATATTTCTGATGTTACCATCTCCCAAAGAATGGACTTCTTCTAAATAATTTAAAAGCATTTGGTTGGCCAGCTTAGGAATACAAACATCTAGAATATTTCAGCTTTTGTCCAGACAGTCCTAAACTGGGAAGAAGTAATTCAGGAATTTGGGGTTCACCAGGTAGTCGCCAATTGTTGCAGCTGCAACAAATTCCAAAAATTCCAAAAATTTCGGGACCCTCCTTTTGCTTGGATTAGTTCGATTTTATTCTTTGATTTGATCTAATGATTTTTTACAGAATGATTTTCATTCGCTCGAATTGATCTATCACTTGTTTGATTTTCCTCTAATGCTTGAGACAATCCACGGTTTGTTTAGACTTCATCATTGCTCTTAAATGTGTTTTCAGCATGACTGAATCGGAAATGTATTTGCCTTTCCCCCCCGCTGTTGCGAATGGATAATCGGTTTTGGCTTCATTGGTTTTTACATCGGCTGCTTTCTGGTTTTGCATCAGAACTTTTATGACTTCTTCTTCCGCAGTTGCGAATGGAAAACTGCTAAGTCTTCCGATCCCTATTTGAATGTTCGGCTCCCGCTTTGTGATTTTAGCTGGCCCCGTAAGTCTCGGGTTTTCGCCGTTGCAGCGGTGAAATGCTTTTTCTTTTCCGGACGTCTAGTCGTTTTGAATTCCACCGTTGCGGCTCCCAAAGTAGTTAAGCCTCTGAAGTGTAAAGCCTTCCGACTTCCGATTGAGTTTTCCCGCCCACCGTCGCATGCCGATAGCATTTCCTCTTCCGTCATTGCGGCTGGAAAAGCCATTTGGCTTCCGATGTTGGTTTTCCTCCGACTGCTGATTGAGTTTTCCCGCCCACCATCACATGCCAGTAGCATTTCCTCTTTCGCTGTTGCGGCTAGAAAACGCGCTAACCATCCGACTTATAAAGTTTGCCGACCGTCGATGTTTTATGTTGACTGCAGATTTTTTTAAGGCCCACCGTTGCGGTCGTGATTGGGATTATCCTGTCGATGTATATAGTGATTCTGCTCGCTGAGAGGGTTTTCCTGCCTTTTGTGTGCTTGTACGTTAATTTATGATGCCGGAGTTGTTTCATGAATTTTTGGTCGAGTCTAAGTTTCTCCAAGATGAAGGATGATTTAGGGTTTAGATGGGCCTTCGATGAATTTCAATTTGGTCCATATGTGGCCTCGCTTGAGTTAAAAAAATCTGTCTTTCGGGCTTGTGAATTTCGGATATGAACTCGCCAGATTTTTTCTTTGTGTTATCATGCATTAAAGTTCATTTTACTGAATGTATGTTTTGACGCATTTTGTGTGCTTTGTCAACGATAAATTGTCTAAGAACAGTTTGTGTTTATGACAAAACGATTACTGTGAGTAAGATGTGTTTAAACTACAAAGTAGAAGGTAGGCAGCAAGGAAGTAGGTGGTTGAGTAACAAAGAAGCAGAAGCAAAGAAAAAAAGAAGAAATTCAGGTTTAAGTTCTACAGGATCCAGCAAGGGACCAACGGATTACTGAGCATAATCAATAGAAGCAGAAGCCCGGGCTTGGGAAAGTTCAACAGTTACCAAGCTGGTCCCTTTTCATAAAATTATGTTCTTTTAAATCTGAAATGTAACGTTTGTATGAATCATCAACACTCACAAAAGGACAAAATTGTGAGATTAAACGGTTGGGGGAGCCCAAAGGTCACGAAGGGGCAGCCCAAGCGTTTTGGCTTGTTGTATAAGTATAGGAGAATTAGAGGGAATAGGGGACTTTTTCCCAGTTAGATTTGTGAAGACATATTGTAAGAAGAACTATTTCCTTTTGCAATAGATAATTACAGTTTTCCTGTTGGAGAAAGCTGGGTGGAATATTCAAATGTTGTGCTATGGATTTGTTGAAGATGAACTATTTTGTTTTCAGCTTTGTGTCCATTAACTGTGAGACCGTTCTAACTCTTTGAACCTATGTTCTTGTATGAATGTTCTCTGGTTTATTTTATGAAGATTTCCACTATGAGTAATGAATGTTGTTCATAAACAATTGGCTATCTGGTTGTTCAAATATCTTTTAATGTTCATGCATTTTGAAAGAAGTATCAGCTATCTGTGATTTTTCATAATGCATGTACAAATTACATTAATCATTAATGAATGATAAATTTGCTCCCTAGGGATAGGCTATGTAGTTAGTTGTAATTTCTTGCTGTGTGTGACTTAGATGCGAGAGAGTTTAAGACGAGAGGTAATAACCTGTGACATTGTGACCGCTCCTCGTATTCTATGTCAATCTACATGTTAAATAGGCACTTGCATATCATACTTAAGTCAAAAAAATACAAAATATACACGGTGGACCGGGCCGCAACCGGTAAAACCTTTTGGTTCTTATTACTTGACCTACGGTAGCCAGACCACAAACCAGACAGATTCCCTACACGAAACAGTCACGGGCTAGTTGGGGACATTGACTGGGGAGAATCCCTTACTGTTGTTGCCTGCGAATTTCTAGGCCTCAACAGCATGCAATGCTCTTTGTTTTTCAAAATGTCTATGTACATAATTAATTACATTAATAGTCAAATGAATCATTTATTATAATTACATTTATATGTCACGTGGAACCATTGTTAATGTAGTTACACTCACCTAAGAATAAATATTTAGGAGTCTAGACTAACAACATTCATTCGGTTTCATCTACCATTTCCCACAAATTTTGGGCCAGCATATATGGACCTTCAGACATGTTTTCCACTACATTGATTCTACCGACTTGATGTTGTTGTCTGGCCAAATTCCCATGTCCCTTTCCCAGAAATAAAATTTATAGAATTTTCTTGTATATGTGATAAAGTATTTGAAGCAACAATGGAAGACCTGAGAACTGTGTTGAAAGTGGTCACACTTTTATTTTAGCCTTGGCTTAATGCAGCCAAAGCTGCAAACCATTCTTTTAAAAAATTCCAAACTTACTATATTTGATCCTCAATCAAGAGTATAATCTATCACATGCAACAAAGTGGGCTTGGTTTAGCATTTTTGCTATGTGTCATGTTTTTCATTGGATGAAAATTGCATTTCTATTCATACAAAAGTAAATCATTTTGTACTTGTAAACTACATTCTCAATCATCCAGCATATTGATTTTGAGCAGTCTTGGAGGGCCTTACAAAAGAGTCCAGAAGGACCTCTCCTCAAAAAGTAGCGACAACAACAAAACACGTTCCAATTAGAAGTCATAATAGATCTATAATACCAACATGATGGTGTTGATCATAGGTTCATATAAAAAAAAGTCTATCACACCCAAACTGATGACTCATATACAGTCTTCAAAAAAATTACAGTGAGCTTCAGCCCACTCCTTGAAAGACCACATAAACAACAACAAATAAGCAGACGAATCTAGAAATAAGATGAAAAATGAAACTGCCTGATAGGATCCCAAAATTGGCCCTCTCTTGATTCCAACACTATCAATTATCATCATACATCAGAAGACCAGCTATTGAAAGAGAAGTTGTATTTTCATTGTTTTCTCTGAACACCTGCGAAAGAGAGATGGAGTTAATACAACTTTGTACAAAATAATCTCTTCATAGATGGGCCTTAGAAAAATGTTTAACATCTTGTTTCCCCCCCTCCCCTTAGCCATTTGATATTCACCACTTAATAACTATAGACATAAATATGAGGGGCTCTCTTTTCAACAACAAGCTTTAATAGAAATTATAAAGCAAAAAACTTAACAAACTTATTTCAACGCCCTCCGAGACCTGCCTTGAATCCATCGAAAAGAGAATCATTCAAAATCTATATATAAAGCTACAACAGGGGAGTATTTATTCCAAGAAATTCATCAAGGAATTCTACTTAGCCTCATCTGCAAGAAAAGACCACATTAAGATGGGATCCCACCTCAGCATTACTACAGAACATGTGTTGCCACACTCACATGATTACCATTTTCAATAAAGTTTTCCAGCCATATTATCAAGGGGAACATGTCCACTGGTTTGAATCTTGGTCATCACCACTGCAAGCGCATCAACTTCCCACTAGCCCAAGTTTTGGTTTCTTCTGGCATAACTATTTTTATTTGGTCAATATACCTTTTAGACTTATCAGAGGTATTACCATGGTGATTGAATTTTGAGTAGTCACTACCTGATTTAGAACTTCACCTTAGTGTACAATTCTATGGGAACTTATGCAGTATATTTTGCAGGTCTTTCTTGATACTAAATTCGATATTTTTGGACAAAGTGTTGATAAAATTGTCATAATATTTCATTTTGCACTAGTAAAAAAGCACTGGCTTGATTATTATTTATTGATTATTATTTAGTTTGGATGTTAAAATATTATTTCCATTTTTAAGGAACATGATTTCAAGCATGGATGTTTCTTGCAAACGTAGAGAATTCTTTATAGCAAGAGTAGTTGCAGAAGGCCTTTACATCAAATTATTTTTTTCAAATATGAGAAAAGCAATTGATATTGGAGTTTTTATTTATTTTTATTTTTGAGGCCTGTAATTAACATTTGTATGGCTTGTCCAATGTGTAACATCTGATGATAAGATGAATTCATTTTCAGTTGTTCGGAAGAAGAGTCAAGACCCCTTTTCAAAAACACAAAGAAGAAGAAGAGGATAAGAAGAAGGTATCCCCATATATTGAATCTTTCAATGTTTTTAAAACCTAAAATTAAATAATTATAGTATTCTATTTTTCAACCATTTAATATTTGTAACTCCCATTTATCTGGTGGTTTTAGAGAGTGAATGATGAGGCAGATCGTTTGTATGAAGAGTTCGTGAAATATTTCAAAACAGATGATGTGCCTACTGTGAACGAATTTGTTAGATGGGAAACCATTGATCCCAATGAGTGCTTGAAAAATCGAAATGAAGGTTTGTGTCAAATTTCATGGTGTGCATAATTATTCTCTTTGTTGTTGATGCTTTGAATATTAAAAGGAATTTCTAATCAGTTTTGGTGTGGCAGGTGGATCATCGAAAGATGGGGCCTCTGTCTCAAAAAATGGAAGCAGGTAGTTATACAACCACATATATTCATTCCATTTTATTGGTGTGCTCATTCCTAATATTTTCCTCTATCAGATATTGTAATAAAGTGCTCATTGTGCTTGGGCCTTTACATCTGATTATGCTGTTCAAAGATGAGAAAAGGAATTGAATGATTGGAGTATTTTTTTATTTTTTTATTTTTGAGGCCCTCTAATTAACATTTGTATGGCTTGTCCAATGTGTAACACCCGATGAGAAGATGAATTCATTTTTCAGTTTTTCGGAAGAAGACCCCTTTTCAAAAAAACAGAGAAGAAGAAAAGGCTAAGAAGAAGGTATCCCCATATAATGAATCTTTCAATGTTTTCAAAACCTAAAATTAAATCATTATAAAATTCTATTTTACAACCATTTAATATTTGTAACTCCCATTTATCTCGTTGTTTTAGAGATCAGATGATGAGGCAGATTGTTTATATGAAGATTTCATGAAATCTTTCAAAACAAATGATTTATCTAGTGGGAAAGCATTTGTTAGAGGGGAAACCATTGATCCTAATGAGCTTTTGAAAACTGGGAATGAAAATTTGTGTCAAAGTTCTTGGTATACATAATTATTCTCTTTGTTTTTTATGCTTTGAATATTAAAAGGAATTTCTAATCAGTTCTGTTGTGGTAGGTGGATCATCCAAAGATGGGGCCTCTGTCTCAAAAAGGGAAGCAGGTGATTATACAACCCCATATATTCAAGCCTTTTTATTGATGTGCTCATTCCTAATCTTTTCCTTTATGATATATTGTACTAAAGTGCTCATTGATATGAAGTGCTAACCATTGGTTTCAGTTAGAAGTATTTTTTAGGTTTTAAGAAAAGGTTTATTCTTGCAAAAATAGCTATCTTATTGAAAATATTACTATAATAACAGTTTCCATGGTGTGTTATAGCCTCAAATATAAAATCCCTACCGCACCACATCTTGAAAGAGATCCCTGGCTTGCTCCATAAAAAAATCCCCAAGTATCTGACTTATCAATAGTTACTGAGTTAATTTGTCAAAGACTTGGAGAGATAGAAATAATCTTGTAATTCCCAAATATTACCTCAGTCTCAGTGGCACTTTGAAATCGAGGGACTATTTTTCTCTTCCAAAATACCTTCATTCCTAGCAATCCAAATTTCAATCTAATTTTATATTTCTCCCCCCCTTCTTTACATTAATAAGTTTTGAGGTTTGCTTCCTATCTCTTAGTTCTATTAGTAACTAAAAATGTAACTTAATATAGGATATGGTTATGAAATTGAATAATTATATGACTATCCCAATGTCACATTCAGATATGGCCTTACATTCATAACACATGATATTTTATCCCTTCATTTTATATTTTCCAAAGAAAACCTTGCTGGGAAACTCAAGGGATGCTTCCCCACATTCGTGGATGGCATCCCTATTAAAACCGTCGTCATAGACCCATGTGCCTAACCTAGGGAAATTTGAACTTGGCACCTACTGGCATGAAAATAGCCAAATTCCCAACATTATTGGTGAAAACCAGTTCATCTAACCCCTTGGACTATCTGGATTATCACAAGTTTAACTACTTTGTCCCTTATATCGATATCTATGAGGTTCATAATTTCTTACATTGCAATATCTTATCTATATACGAGGGGTATTTGAAGCAAGTAAACACAATTTTTAAAAATTGTTTCCATTGCGCCAAGTTGATTGCATAGAACTTGGAAAAACCAAAAGATAAAATATACTATGTTTTCTTCCATGGCATTTATTCATTGTCATCATATGTATTTCTAGAATATGATTTATTGAGAAAATGTCACTTGTTTTCCTCGATTCACTCCTATTCGCTACTAAGACATTATTATGTACATGTTTTCATTTAAATGTCAAATCAAGTTTAACCAGAGTTTTAATTTGAGCAAAATTTTACATCTGTTGGTTCTCTTCTCCTTTGATGTCCTTGCATTCATGAGCAGTATTCTTCCTAGCTTGGTCCTCTCCTTGGATTTATATTTTTGTCTTATGCAGCTCTTCCAATTGATTCATCACCTCTACAAGTTTGAATTCCATATCATCTTTTCATTCTTTAGTATGGTTATTGCTTCACATTGCTTCTTTTACAGACTCTAGGGTCCACTCATTCAACATGATTTGGGGATTATATTTTACTCCAATTGCTCAACAACATGTCCTAAATATGGAAGTGCAACTCTAGTGTAAATTTATAACATGTTTTCCCCAAAAGATTCGAAGTGCTCCTACTCTTGGCTCTCTTCTTCCTATTTCTCTCAGGACCATGTTTGAGCTGGTGTGCAAATGCCTAGCATTAAGCTTCTTGTCTCTGAAGGTTTTCTTAATTCCCCACCTAATTATTTTACTTCATCTAGGAAGAATGATATACTACAACCCAACCTCTGATCAATCATCTATCAAGAGCTTCCTTTCTTCGATCTCTGGTGTTTGGATATGATTTTTAGCACCATAAAATTATGTTAATGAACAATATGCTGTAAGGTTATCCTTCTTTTTTTCTTCATGTTAAGCAAGTTATAATAATTACTTTAGCATAGTATGATTTTTTGTGACTGAATTTATCATCTACTCATATTAGATAGGATTATTGTAATATAGTTTTGGAATTTCTATGTAGTACTTCCCTCCTATCGAGAATATCTATTAGTCTTCATTGAACATCGAGTGGTTACCTCCAATCTCTTATGGTTATTCTAAATTTAATTTTTAAGTCGAATTCCACTTTGAACAAACATTTAAAACATGTGTGTTACTCATCCTAAGTTTCATTCTTATTTCATAGCTGACACAAAATAATTTCATCGAGTATAGATAGTGTTGTTTGTTTTACGTGTGACTCCCTACTGGTTACATAAGCTGGTTTTTGTAATTTTGACTTACATTTTTCATTGTTCAACTCAATATTCTATCCACATTGTATGGTGGAGTTGGTTCTATATTATTTTTCTATATATAGTATTTCTCTTTTATATCTTCTAAATCATTCATTGTGCCATATGATCTCTTGTTTTATCTTTCAATTTTTTTGTTTTTTTACTGAAATGTATTCCATTAACAAATCTGATATTTCTACTAGATCAATAACTTTTTGTTTTAATCTTTATGAAATGTCAGCTTTGTGAGAGACCAGGCAAAGGATGATAACAACATATTACTTGTTTCTAATAAGCCTCACTGCAGATGTTATTTGAAGGCCTCAAATTTGACCTACATGTGCACCTTCACATTATAACTGTTTATACACCATTTCTTCCATGTCATGTTTAGATAAATTGAATTTCTTTCTCACTTTATAGATTCTATTAATTTTGATTTATCTATTAATATTATGTTCCTATTCTTAATGATAGTTTTCTTTTTTACAATAACAGGTATACTTTTATATTAAAAGAGGGGTGTGGAAGACCAAACATCCAAATGATACACACAATTCAGATCCAAATCAAAATTTCTCTTTTAAGATGAGCATACAAGCACAATTCTTCCACAGCTTGTTCAAACAGTATCAAATAAACTACTTTCATGTATAACCTTAAGGTATAGTGTCTTACAAGATGACCGAGTAACAAAACAGAAGTAAAATACATTAAAAATATGGACTTAACTAAAACAATGGTTGTTGTGGTCTTCCTCCATCAATTGATTCTATTGATCAGGTCCTTGAGCGCCTAGAGAATGGGGACGATCTATCACGACCATGGCAGTTCGTTGCGTCGTTTCCTTCTCAATGTGCTTGGAACCAATGGAAATCTCAAGCTGACCTATAGCAGAATGAGAGCCATGATCAAATCTCAGAATTCGGAAGACATTTTGTCAAGTTTCTTTCCATGTTCCTCCAGGTTTCTCTCCATCCATTTTGTTTATTCTCTTGTTTCTTCAAATGGATACAAATGGTATTCAATAGTTTGATGGATACCCCCAAGATGATTGTCCATATTCCTTAATATATTTCTTTATTTCCCCTGCTCCTTCTCTGGATTTTTCATATGCCTTAAGATATTTCTTGACTTCCCCTGCCCCTTCTCCTTCAAATGGATTAGGATTTGGGATGTTGGCCATTTTCAGAAGAAAAATGGAGGAAAAAATTAAATGCATGCCACATTTTACGTAAGCCTCCAACAAAATCCTGGGTATAGCTAAAAAAACACATGATGGGGTAGGCTGAAACCATGACAAACACCGTCCCCACCCTATAAATACATTGGAAATTCCAACAATTTCATGTCTTGAGTGTGACAACCAAGCCCCAAGATTCATACTGTGCATCCAAACATAACTAAGAGGATTGGCTTACCTCTATCAATCATGAGAAAGCACATGGAATTAATTATTGTTGGCAATCAAAACTAACTGAAACCCCCTCTTCATCGATCGAATGAACCTCATAAGCCTCTAAACACCCTTCAATTATCCCACCTCTACAACTAACTCCTTATAGGATTTACACAAAGGAAGATACACCGTGAGCTTCAAGCAAGGGATGGAAGGAGCCTCTGGCACAAGGGAGTGTCATGCCCACCTTGTGTGTATTTAAATAATACTTGCATGCCTTTATTCAATCTGGTAGAAACAAGTGGATCATGTTGCTCCTAATACAAAGTGATTTGATATTGGATTGATAATATTCTTAGTGTTGATTTATGTCATTAAAAAGCTAAGGGGAGCCACTTCCTTTCAGCAAGGTTTGCATTTTTAACCATCCCCCCCTTGTTGAGAAACTTTTTTTCATTAGCTTGGTGATTGATAGAGGAGTTACTGGCCCACTTGACATGGAATACTCTGACCTCATCTAGGATTTGAATAGTTTCATCATTGAAATAAGGATGAACCAAATGGCTAGCAACAAATCACAGTAGCATAGAAATAATGACAAACAAGATTTGTGTATTCAATATATTTGTGAAGAAAACCATCCTATACAATAGATAACAACAATGCTAAACTAACCATATATGATTGCACCAGTCCCCCTATTCTTCCCAGCTTAATCCCACTACACAAAAGGTAAAATTCTATACGTCTTTTTGTCATAAAACAACATAAGATTCAAATGGAATGATAATAATCAAGAAAACTAAGTGTCTTCTTGGGTGGCATAATATTCTTCTTTTTAAATGCCAAATTGAGGTCAATTAGATGCATAATTATATGTTTAAAAGTCTAAATGTGAATTTCCTAACATACATCTACATTATATTGATGACACCGAAGTGGTTAGCATATATGTAAAGAAGGTCAGAGCAATATGATTTTAAGTGGCTAGCATATAACTAAATACGCTCAAAGCCGTTCGTACCATTTTCTTAAGTCTCTCAAGTTAGAAACAAAGTTGGGATTATTAGTCTTTTATTAGACTTACAAATGATGCAATCTTGGTGTTAATATTTCCCTTTTCCCCAATTCTTAAATGGTTCTAGCTCAATGGTAGAGCACCTACTTTACAAGAAGGAGGTTGAAGGTTTGATTCCTTCGTGCCCTAATGATACTACAATACTAATTTTTTAAATAAAATATTTTTTATTATGATTTATTATGGCTACGAGGTGGGTTGTAAACTGACTTCATATGTCACTACGAGGGGGGTTAAAAACCCCCCCTGTAAGATTATACAAGGGGGGTTCATAACCACACCCAAAGGTTTGTAAAGAGTTTTAGGGGTGGGTTTTAACCGCCTTTGTAGGTACCTATGAAGGGGGGTTTTGAACAGCCTCTGTAGGGATCTACAAGGGGATTTATAACCGCCCCAAAATGTTTGTAATGATTTTTACGGGGGTTTTGATCCGCCTCCATAGGTACCTACAAGGGGGGGTTGAAACCGCCCCCATAGGTACCTACAAGGGAGGTTTGTAACCACCCCTAAAGGTTTTTAATAAGGATTTTTGGAACCTCCCCCATAGATGTCTATGAGGGGGGTTTATAACCTCCCTTAAAAGTGACTTTGGGGGGGGTTTAGAACCGCCACCAAAACCCAATTTTAGGGGTGGTTTTGATCTCTTCTAGAACCGCCCCTAAAATTCAAAACTTTTAGCGTCGATTCTATTAGGGGAAGTTTTGTAAAGACTTCCTCCAAAGCCAAAACCAACCCCAAAAGTGAGTTTTGGAGGCAAAAGATAACCACCCCTAAAAGTAAAATTTGGTGTAGTGACTTAGCACATGGAAGATGGTAATAGTGTCATATTAAAATAAGACCCATGGGTCAGTTTTGGAGGAGCCTTCGCTTTTTATCTGAATTAGTTTCACAATTACAACGACATAATATAAAAACAATAACATATGCAAAATTAGGGCTCGCCCATGGATCAATTCTAGAAGAATGAAGAGCTGCATAGGACATCGGGCTCCTAAATGAAACTACAGAAGAATGGATAGGCTTCATAAAAACCTTGAAGACAAGCTTCATCTCTCTAATAGACCACAAACCTGATAAACTAGTTTGGACAAAGAATAGCTCAATGGGAACCTTCACAAAGAAATTTTGCTATGAGGCTCAAGAAAATGCTTTGTATAAAGAATCAAAGGAGTGGTGGTGGCTTCCAGTATGGAGAATAGAAGGCCTCATAAAGGAATAAATTTGGTTTTGGTTAGATTTAATTGATAATTTTCTTGCCTAGGTCAATCTGGTGAAACGCAGATGGTCAAGATCAAGGATGTGTGTCCTATGTAAAGCAAGCTGTGAATCAACTTTTCACTTGTTTTCTTATTGCTCATATGTAGAAACAATCTAGAGAACGACCTCTAAAGAACTTGAAAACTAAGAATTGAGGGTGGAGAACTCTATGGAGCAAAGAAGCAGATGCTGGCAAAAAAATATTTTGGTATGATGCTTTGATGCCTTCCTGTCCCTGTTTGTATATGGTATTTGGTCGGAAAGAAATGCTACCATTTTTAAAGAACATCAAATCCCTGAAGCGATAATTATTGCCATGGTTGTGCAGTGGACTAGAGAGCACAAAATTTTGGAAAATTAGAGGAAGATACACGTGCCAAAATCCCCATGCATAGATAGAAACATTCCTTGGGCTTATTTCGATGATGCAAGCCAAGGAGATCGACCATTGGGAGGACCAGGAGTAGTCCTTTATCGATCAGAGAATGAGTAGATTCTCATCAAATATGGCCCCAGTCACTGCTTAAATAATAAGGAAGAATTAGAATCTCTTTTGGTGGTCCTGAAATCCACTTTGGCTTGTAATATCCATAGTCTACGGATATTTGGGAACTCCAAGATGGTCCTATATTGGGAAAATAACAATATTCAGATTAGAGCGCCTCATTTGCAACACTTGGTGGAGGAAATAAAAATTCAAATCGAATTGTTTGGATACATCTATTTCCAACATGTTTATCATGGGATTAATGAAGAGACTGATTCTCTCTGAAAGAGTGTGTTCCTCTTGGATATTGGTACAATCCTCGAGGAGGAGAGGAGTAGCTTTCAGCGAGGAGTGAAATCTTTTGTAAATTTGTAAATATTTACTGAAAACTTATTTGTTGTAGGGAAGAGTTTTTGCTTTTGTAAAATGATAGAAAGGGAAGTCTTCTTAAGGCACACTTCAAGAATTGTACAATTTCAGAAAATTTGTTGAGAGCTCTAGGAGTTGATGTAAGTCCCTTTTTGGATAACCAATGTTGTTCAATATGAATAAAATATTTTTTTCCTTGGAAAAAAAATGATTATGTTTGACTTCATTATAGTTACAATGATTTAATATGGTTTCATTTTGTTGACTTCATTATAGTTCATAATAGCTGACAATGATATTATGGTTAGCTTAGTATATTCACCATGGTTGTGAGTGTTTACTTGGTTATAGCTATTAATTGTTGGCTTTACTTCATTGTGGTTTACTAGGTTTCACTTGATTAGTTATTAATCTTGTAATGCTTCACCATGACTAATTATTATTAAAATTTAAGAATTAAGATTGAATTTGAGTTATAATTTCCCATAGTTGTTATGGATAACCGTGGATGATTGATGATGACATGAGTTTGAACTTTAATTTATTATTTTCTTTAAATCTATCTAACATGTTATTATAAAAAAAATTTACATAGTTTCAAATGCTTCGTTTGCTACTCGGAAACTAAACTAACCATAAACAAATTATTTATCATCCGTGGGCTAAAAAAAGACTTTGACAATCATCATCCTCTATTATTAAGATCTTATAATAGTTAAAAAAATCCTCAAGGCACACCCAAAAGAAATCCTTAAGGCAAGCAAACAAGTATAATGAGATTATCCTAACTACATTAGGAAACTAACATAAATCATAGCAACAAATTTAGTCGTCGTTAACTATTAACACAATGGGCACCTTTATGTGTGGAGGGGCCTTGCTGGTATGCACTATGGATTTGCCAACAATTAAAATAAAAAGAATTACAAAGTAAGAGAAAATATTTTCTTAGAACATCGTTTATTTATTGTATTTTCATGGGTTACATTCACTATGCACATGCTCATGACTCATAATGAAGAGTTCTATAAACTTTTTCACATATACATTTTACAAAATATTATTAAAAATATTCTTTAACTTATATATATTAAAGAAAAAATCACTTTATTGAACATAGTATTCCAATCCCATAATATTGAAAATAGTAACGAGTGGTTTCCATTCTCTGGCTATAAAGTTGCACATAGAAGGAACAGGATGCCGAAGCGGTGGACGCACTCGTGGTGTACTTTGTCCCCCATGTGTCCTCCCTATTCCAATTACATAACAGCTATCTAAACAGATTGCCATGATATGGAGAGACGAGATCAATGGTCCCTAACATCTTTGCAGTATTGAATCTACAAGACCGAAAGCAACATCCTCCTCTCAAACGAAAAAAAAGTAGAACCTTATTGCAATTGATCCAATTGATATTATTAGTCCCTGCCATCGGCTAGCAGGGACTATATGAATGGTTTCGCCGTCGTTTTCAATTTACTAGCGTGCAAACCAAAACAACTTTCAAAATTTTATTCTAAGTTTGCATTGGCATTTATTAGGCATTTACAAATAATCCTTTTAATAAGCAAATCAATATGAAAGCACCATTATTTGAACCTATCAACAAAATCTTCTTCTTATTTGGCCTCATATCGAGGCATACAGTTCATTTTTCCTTAAAAAGCTTATGATAAGTTGAGCTTTCTGCATGCAATTTTATAAAACCAAGTAATGCTAAATAAATTCTAGCATTACTTCTAACATTTCTTCTCACACTTTGCTGTTAGACTTCTATGTATCCTAAGAACATCGTTTTGCAGTTTATTTTTGTCATGACACATGTTTTATTTTTTCCATGACGCATGTTTTATTGCAGTGCATTGCATGCACCGCTTGACAGATTCACTGAGGAGGGAAATCAACTATATATAAGAGCTCGCCGCATTCTTCAACATTCTTCAACTACAATGTTGCAAGAGATTCTTCAACTCCACTCAGGGATCCATCAGCTCTAATTTGGCTTCCTACTCCACCCAGGGATCCATGGTGCGGTGAGTGTGAAGCTTCGACTCAGAAAAGAAGAGGTTCAACAGTCCTCCTGGTAGCCATGGAAGCCAAGTCTCGACACCATCGCTGAACTCAAACATGTACAACAATATACTATTATTTGTATGCATTAAAATTTAATTGTCCAACATATGTTTGGTGTATAAATTTATAAAACTTTTGTTTCCAACTTTGCAGAAATGTATTGTGCATCCAAAGCCATGGTCACAGAACACGTACCAGTACAAGCCACCATCAAATCTACAATCAGTCAAAAGAAGAAACATAATCAACAACAAATTCTAATATAACTCTTGTTATTAAATATTTGAAAATAGCATAGCTTGGACTCATCGAAATTGGTTTCAATGCAATCTGCTTAGTTTATATACAACTGAAGCTATCAATGCAATCTACTTAGTTTATATACACTCCAATTTAGATTTTATGAATTTTATGGAAAGTCAGTGCTAACTTTAAAGATATTTGTTTTTGTTTTTATTTATCTTAATCTATGAGGAGTCTTTTTAGGTTTTTCCTCTCATTTTTCCAATTGTACAATTAACATTTCCATCCTTCGATTCTAGCCTTGGAGTGAAACTCCAATGGATCTAAAACTCATGCAATTAACTAAACATTAGGGCATAATTTGTATAATCAAAAGGTTCTATGTTTTATGTTTCTAGACACATTTTCTTTGTATTTCAGCTTTTCTCTGCATTTTAGTTGTATTTCAGCTCTGACGTAAATATATCAAGTGCCCAAAATTAAAAAAAGAGGTGGTTAATTATGAACATGTTGCACAACAATTATGAACAGGTTGCACAAATAAAATTTCAAATTCAAACTAAACAATTGAAACAAACATATAGCAATTCAAATTAGTAATAAATCCACTATCAATTTATTTTTGTTTTAATATCATTAAATGAGTTGTTCCAGAAGCATTTTATCTTGAATCAATGGCTTGGGTTCATATTTCTTGGAAACGCCTGTTATTGTTACTGGCTTTTCACTCCAACCACTAGTCGATCCATTTCATTGCTTCATGTTAATTTTCTTGATCTTTCGCATACATCTAGGATTTTTGTTGTACTGTTAGGTAATTGCTGACCCATGGTTAGCAGAAGCTGAGTAACTAGGTGGAACTTGCTCAATATGGGAGTGAATTAGGTTTAAGCTTATTGAATCAAAACCTTTCCACCAGAGTATCCTCCTGAGAGGTCTATCAGCTCTAACCCACATAAGGGAGTCAGTTCTTGTATGGGATTAGGAGTTCTAGTTCCATTCCTGCAAAACAAATAGGGCCTACACCGTTTTTAGGGCCTGACGGCAAGTTTCATGTCGGCAAGCCTAAATACAATGCATTAAAAGGAAAACTAATATAGACCGGCATCGTCGTCATTCCACCATGCCAGCCAGTCTGTTCCTTTCCATAAAAAGGACACCACACACCTCTCATCTAATTTATTCTCCTATTTATATTCCTTTGAAGGACCACACTGAAATATTCCTGATTCCTTCTTCGTAATACTCTTCCTATTGGTTGTTGCAAATTCTTGTTCCAAGCCATGGAAATGTATCTCCAGAGACTGATTCTTCTCCGCATTTGTAAGATTGTATTCAAACGATGCTATTTCATATCCTTATTAGTGCTTTCATAGCCCATGCCCTTGTAGAGAACTATAGTGAACCTGCACTGAATAACAATGAAGAAGCAGCAGTATACCAAGTTCTAGAAGCCATTAATCTAGAAATAGATTGAAAATCCTCGTACCCAGATAATCTGTGCACGAGTGGATCTCATGGAATAGTTTGTGGCATCAACAAAGATGACAAGCAATGGCACATCGTAGAAATTAATCTTGGATCGGTGTCATAGTTCTCTAATAATCCCTCTTGTAGCAGGAATGCTTCCTTCAGCCCTTCGATTTTAGAGTTCCCTTGTTTGAGGAAGCCATTCTTCTATAAATGTTTCATCTTGGATGCCCAAGTCACCTTCGAACAGGAATTGCTAAGTAGTCCACAGACATAAAGGAAATCATTTTTCGCACACTTGTTTCACACCATGAGCCACATGGACAAAACAGACTACCAGCTATTATATATCTCCATGGGATGCAACGAATACTTGTAAGATGAATAAATAAGTAATCTAGGGATATGTAACGAGGAGCATATTGTTGAAGGCGTGGCATAGAAAGTGTCGCTTAGATAGTTGCAAGGTGTCCAAGAGCATAGTGTTAAAGTTAATAACTATAATTAATGGTTAATTTTAAAAATTAATATATATAAGTAATTAAAGTTCAAATAAAATTCAATTGAAAACCAGGCACAATTCGGCTTCACTCATTCAATGGAGACGACCCATTATATGAACCATATTTAATGGTGTCCGAGTCTATTATATATCTTTATTTGGAAAATACCAGTTTTATTTGGCAAATACCGGGCACACACTCGACAACTTGGGAATATTCATATAATTAGATTAATATAAAACAAGAACAACATTGGACGATGCCAGCGATTGATCACTTATAACTTTGGGCAAATCTAGAGAACACATCTCAAGCACTTTCCCTCCAATAGCAAATCAAAATCTTCGTTGATCTCAGAAAAAGGAAAAAGGCAGCTTATGTATAATAAATTCTTCAACTCTAGTCTCCTGCTATCAAAACTTCTTCTAAAAAATACATTGATAATGTGTGAGAAAAAGTTATATTTATAAAGGTCATTGCTTATAGAAACCATATTATCATAAAATCCATGTCCTTCTCAACACAAACCGAAGAACCAAGGTGCCTACCCATGGGAAATCTGCTCTGCAGTGCCTGCTACTAACCACATGTACTCTTTACCTCCTCTGCATATATTTCCTTACCCAAGCTTGTGGATATGGGAGGATAATTGTTGACTTTTTTTTCTACATTTTATTAATTAAAACACACAAAATAACATTCAAAGTACTACCGCTACCAGTATTAAATTTGATATGCAAATAAACCAAAATAACACTCAAGACGCTATGCCAAAATTACATTCAAAGCACTTTGGCTGGTAGTATTAAATAATACGCCGAAGTACCATGGCAAGGAACTATGTCCAACACTACTGCAACACACCACATCGTACACATGATTGAATATTCACATTATTTCTTATATTTTAATAATTAAAATATAAGCACTATGTCCAAATGGTATGATTTTGACCTATTATATGGGACATTATTCTATCATTCTATTATCCAAATGAACGTTTCAATAGTTTTGACCTTGAGGCTTGGGAATTTTGATTTAGTCCATTGTTATTATAATATTGATGCTTTTGTTAGATTATAAATATTAGAATCCAAAGATGATTATGTAGTACTTGCACCCTTTGCAATAGTTTGTATTTTTTTCTATCAACTTTCAATGTTAAACTTTGCATTTCATTTCAACCAGCAGCTAGTCCAAAATAGGGTATCAACCAGTAGCTAGTCCACGATAGGGTGATGGCCCTGGAAACAATCCCATTCAGATCTACGATCTATCCAAATCCATGCATGCCATATCCCATTAGTGTAAGAGATTATTAAAGCTTTGATTTTGTTTTCAAGAAGGACGGACAGGATGCCAAGAGGTTCTGTTTTACCAGCATCCCACAATATGAAGTTTAGCATGGTGTATGCACCTTCTCATCCATATGAAGTGTCTTCGAGGACAATGGCCGGGATGAGCCCCACCAAAGGTCTTACTTTCTCATCCCATAATTCGTCTCTCTTGCAGTCTCTTTTCCCCTGGTCTCACTTCCACATTTTTTAATGGAGGAGGTATTCATTCTCTGCATTATGCTTCCCTTTCCAAAGGCAGGGACTTGCTCCTTTTAGCAGCCCCTCTTGTTTTCTTTCATATCTCGTTGTCAAGAGGATTATTATAGCATTGATATTATTCTCTTTCTTGTCTCTTTGTTAAGAGGATTATTATAGCAAGAAGTTTGTTGTCTTTCGTATCTATGCTCACACCTCTTTGGAGAATCATCAGATTTGTCAAAGTGGCAACTACAATAAGTTGTATACTCTAATTAATTATAATTAAATATTATCAACATAATTGAATATGGCGAGACATAGTAAATTTTAATTAAACATAGTTAGTAATAGTTATCATAGTTAAATATTGATCATTATAATCAAATATGGTCAATCATAATATTGACAACCATAGTTAAACATGTCTAACTCTAACTGAACATAGTGAATCATAGTTACCATATAGCCAACTATATTATCTATTGGTCAGCCAATGTCAAACAATTGCCAACTATGGTTATTTTTTGTCACACTTTGTTATGCAACCAAGTCCTTGAAAGAGCATAGAAAAAGAAAAAATAAACAATAAGAGAGTAATCTACGCCTTAAGAATGAATAACAATGATAAATATCAATCAACTTCGAGGTAGGAACATCCTTACAAATTGTACTAAGTACATAAGACAAGATAAGATACTCTAATGACTAAAATGAGCATAATGCATTCCTATATATAGGAGACAAAGGTGTGCAATAACAACTAATAGACTCAAGCTGACATAAATAATATGAAATGCACCACAATATAGGGAGTAATGTGCCGCACTATATGGTGCAATGTGCCATCATTAAGGGCTTAACATGCCCCTCCCCTTCAAAAAGTGTTGTCCTCAACACTGAAGTAGTTCTGAATGTTGATGTATAAAGGACTCATCTTCCCATGTTGAATATTCTATGGGTAATTTCTTCCATTTAATGAGATACTATGGAATTGATCGATTTCAAAGTTGTCTAGTTCATTTTTCAATAATTTCTTCAGGATCCAAGATGAGTTTTCCTTCCTCATCAAGTTCTGGTAATATCATTTGAACTAGTAGCTTGTCACTGATTACCTTCTTTAAACAAGAAACATTAAAAACTAGATAGACTTGTGAATTTGAAGGTAGTTCCAATTTGTAGGACATACTACCAATATTTTGTAACACCTTGTAGGGATCGTAGTATTTAGGTGATAATTTATTATCCTTCTTGGTGTTATTCAAGGACATCTGTTTGTATGGTTGTAGTCTTAAAAACACCGAGTCCCCCACATTAAAGCTTCGTTCTCTACGGTGTTAATCTTCTTGTTGTTTCATTTGATTTTTTTTTCTATATTTAGGTTGTACTTTAAGAGTTGAAGAACTTGTTGTTGATGCTTCATGTGGTCTTCCACTGCTTGAACCTTAGAGGAGTCTCTTAGTGAAGATGTGATGGATGGTGGATGATAGCCATAAAGTGCCATAATTGGGGTCATTTTTGATGATGTATGGAAGGAAGTGTTATACCACCATTATGTCAATGGTAACCGCTTGACAAGTTGTGTTTGTTTATCTTCTGCAAAACATCGAAGATACCCTTCCAAACATTTGTTTAATATCTCTGTTTTTCCATCAGATTGACGGTGATAAGATGAGTTATGAGGCAGTTGAGTACCAAAACAATAAAATAATTCGATTAAAATATTTCTAGTGAAAATGGGATCCCTGTCACTTACTATAATATTTTGAGTACCATGTATTTTTTGTACTATATCCATAGAATAATTGACGATTGTGCTTGCTTAGAAGGGATAAGATAGTGTACAAAAGTGTGCATATTTAGTAGGCCTATCAACAACCACCATGTTGAAACTCTTTCCTTCAGACTGTGGTAAATCTGTGATAAAATACATCGAGACCTCTTTCCACCTTTGTCTTGGAATGGAAAGGGGTTGTAGGAGACCAAGGGTCTTAATTGTTTCCACTTTATTTTGTTGGAAAATAAAACATGTTGTCACAAATTTTTGAACACCAATTTTAAGACCATCCCAAAAAATCTTTCTTTACCGTGTGGTAGGTTTTTAAGAAACCTGAGTTCCCTCCTATTGGTGAGGAGTGGAATTCAAAAAGTTCCTTTTGTTTGAGATTGGAACTCTTACCAATATATAAGTGATCCTTGTACGATAACAAGTCGTATTTCCACCTAAATGTATTAGAGGCAATGGGATCCTGCTACATCTTTTGAAAAAATGTCCATATTTTTCATCATTTTTAGATTCGTCCATTACTTCGGCTACCCACTTTGGTTGGATGATTAAAATATCATAGAGTAATGCTTCAACATCCTCATATTTCCTTGAGAGTGCATATGTGGCAACATTTTGCTTCCCCTTTTGTAGATGATTTCAAAGTCATATCCGAACATTTTTCCACCCATTTGTGTTGCTCTTCTGAAGATATCTTTTGTTCCAAGAAGTATTTAAGGCCATCATGATCAATTTCAACCATGAAATGTCTCCCTATAAGGTAGGGGTACCAACATTTCCATCTCATAAATCGTCCTTTTTAAGTTGTTTCCCTTGATTGGATGACCCGTGAAGGAAAGAGGGTGTCCTTCTTGCATTAGCACAACTCCAATTCTATTTTATAAAGCATCACATTCCATAATAAAGGATTTTCTGAAGTATGGAGTGGAAAAAACATGAGCTTTACACATGTCCTCTTTTAGATTTTGAAAAGCTTGAGTTGCCTCTGGAGTCCAAGAAAATGCATCTTTCTTTAGTAATGATGTTAGAGGAGTTGTTATTCTTCCATAGTTCCGAATAAACTTGTGGTAGTACCCTGTCAGAGCTAAGAATACTCAAAGATTATTTATGGTTTTGGGAATCGGCCAATCCATCATGGATTTAATTTTTTTAGGGTCTACCTTGACACCTTCATGAGATACAATATGACCCAAATACTCTACCTCCTATATCCCAAATAAATATTTTGAGGGTTTTCCATACAGTTGTTTCTCCTTTAGTAGTTGTAATACCCTATTAACATGTCGAACATGTTCTTCCCAAGACTTGATATAGATTACTATATCATCAAAGAATTTCGGCACAAATGTTCAAAGGAAATGCTTGAAAATATAATTCATCAAACCTTGAAATGTGGAAGGTGCATTAGTTATACCAGATGGCATGACCAAAAAATCATAGTGACCTTCATGAGTTTTGAATGTTGTTTTTGGAATGTCTTCATCCTTCATTCGAATATGATGATACCCGAAACAAAGATCCAACTTTGTGAAGACAACTGCTCCATATAATTCGTCTAACAATTCATCAATGGCGGGAATCAAAAACTTGCCTTTAACGGTTATCGTGTTGAGATCTTTATAATCCGGAAACATACACCATGATCCATCTAGATTGGGTAACATTACCACTAGTGCAGAGTAAGAACTTTGGCTAGGACGAATTATTCCAGCCTCTAACATTTCAACAACCATACACTCAATTTGACTCTTTTGGCTATAGGGATATCGGTAACGTCTGATGTTAGGAGGAACACTACCTCAAGTTAAGTGGATATCATGATCAAATTCATGAATATGTGGAATACCTTTAGGGATATCTTCAAGTACCTTGGAATGCTTATTCATTACCCTTTGGAGATCTAGGGAGATAGGGAACTTTGAGGTTTGAACATATAATGATCATAATGGTGCAACTACAGCTTGATGTCCCTTTTTTAACAACTTTTTCATACCATTAGAGATTATCACATTTCTTGTTTTTCGTGCGATACCATTTAACCCATATTCTTTTCCCTCCCATGAAAATTTCATAATTTTTTTTTGAAAATTAAAAGCCATTGTTCCCAATGATTATAACCATTGGAAACCTAAGACAACATAAGCACCGCCCATTGGAATAGAAATCATTGGAATATTAAATACATATCCCCCCATAGCCATATTGATATTATTGAATTTCCTTGAGCAATTTATAGTTCCTCCAAATGCAATCATTACATGAAACTCTGGTACTGGATATACAAAGAAATTAATAACTTTGTCTAATTTACAATGAATAAAATTATGAGTACTTCTAGAATCAATCAACACTATTACCTTCTTCTTTTTTATGTATCTTTCTATCTTGAGAGTTTGAGGAGTTCTAATTCCAACCAATGCATGACAAGATATGGTGGGAGTAATTTCATCTGAATTATCCTCTCTATTTCTTCTGAATACACCTCTTCTTGAGATGCTTCCTCTTCTTTTGGTTCTTCATCTTCACAATCTACGCAGAATAATTTCTTTTCGTTCAAATTATGTCCCTTTCTATACTTGCTGTCAGAATTAAAGCATAATCATTTTTCTCTTCTTTCATCTAGTTGTTGGGGTTTCAACCTTTGTGGTGGTTTAGAATAAGGAAAATTATTTTATCTATATGTGTTGGAGAATGTTGTAACATCCCCGACCCTCTGACCGGCGAAGAGGATGCTACTAACACCAAACATACGGGCAAACAACCCCATGAACATGAACACGGATATAATGCTGAAATACAAAAGCTTAAACATAATACATACTCAGGTGCATAACCCTTCATTTACATAGCAGAAGCAAACATACATTCATTCAAGCATGCCACAAGTTCATCATATTCATTAATCAGTAAATATAATTGCATAGGTAAAATGGACATGAATACTCATCTGATAAGAACTCATCCTGCAACCAGCTACGTCGCTAAAATGTTCCACCCAACCATAGGCCAACGTGCTCATCAATCTCTCAGCAACATTGCCACCCCTGAGCTGGGCATGATTCCTCAAGGAATAAGGATCAAAGTAGGCTTACACATAGCCAAGGTACACTAATCAGCCAATCCCACATAGTAGGGTTTATCAGGCCGTCAAGGAGTTAGGAAAGGATAAATGCTAAGATGATGACCTCAAACACCAGTTTTCTCAAGCATACCAGCCTCTAATCCTACTCTCAACAGTCTGAAGACCAACCATTGCATACCGGATAAAAAAAAACAGTTCAGAGCTTTGTAAAGAAGATGAAGTCAACAGGGTGATAATCCCAAACCAAAGGGTGAAACACAGTTCAGGTCAAACAACACCTCAGAGTTGTTCTTGGCCCTAGCGTGGCCAAAACAACTTATCAACAATCCTGATAACCTCAACAACCAAGAAGCAACCCAAAACCAGGGGAATACAACAGCCCCAAAATCACAAAGAAACCATGTCAACAACTACACAGTTCACAATTGGAAAGAAGCCACACTCCCAGCATGGACAGGGGAAAACTCGGCCAACGAATGTGAAAATCAACAGCCCACCAACATGCCCAAGCTCACAGCAAACACCATCCCCAATGTAATTGCTGGAGAACTTACACAGGCAGAAAAAGGGGAAGAACAGACTCTCATCTTATATGCAAGGGAAAGAGACACAGCCAAAGCAAAAAGTGGAAGAAAACATAGAAGGAACCCACAGCATGGGTCACGAAGAACAGTAGACCACTCCACAATCCAGACACACCAGCAACGTTGACAACAATAGTCTCTTCTCAATGATGAATCCATGACACATTACACAGTCGACAATGGGAAAATCCAAAACCCCAACATTGACAGGGAGAAAACATTTGCCTAGACCACAATACCATGAGGTAACACATATACACACAGTCCAATAATAGAACCGATTTAGACTCTCTACGTGACGGAGGAAAACAGAGCGACTCGCTGTGGAAGGAAACAAATCCGCCTACCAGCAATCGGCGAAAGAAGAGAGAGCCCCTTCCTGAGTGAGATGGTCTCGAAAAAACCCCCACCGACAATTGACGTGAGAGAGGAAAGGCAGAAACATCCTACATGATGAAAACTGAACCGTCGGCGCTGGAGGGAGTGCAGTCATCCCCCGAATGGGATCGTGGGCATAGTGTTCTATCCCTTCGCGAATAGGTGCCCCTCCCAACTAACAACAGGATAACCAAGGGTGGTGGTGACACATGGCTAACTCCCAATGTTCCCCACGGTTTAGACAACCCCCCCTTATCCTTTGGAATCATGCCCTTTTCATTTAACGTTGCATCGTTGTAGCTGGCTGTAGGTTTAATTAAATTGATGTGTGCTTTTACATGATTCCAAAGCTATAATGTGCCGGATAGCATGATATACCATTGAAAACAATCCCCATTACCGAAACATAACACAACCTAATCGATGGTGGGGCTTTTTCCTTGAGCTCCACACCACAATTAATTACAATATATACATCATGTACTTTTTAATGCATCCGGGTCAAAACTGGGGGTATTACAATCCCCTCCCCCTTGGAATAACACCGTTCTCGGTGTTCCAATACATAGGAATGCATATACAATCTGCACATCAAAATTTCAAAATTTTGCAAATCTGTCCCACGTTCACTCATTTACTTTGAACATTTAGGACCAAGCCCCTCGGCTTCCATGAGTTTCTCTTGTTGGTTCTCAGCTCCGAGCTTATCCTGAAGCCTAGGAAATTTGTGGATGTTTCCCTCTTTATGTTCCCTCGCTGGACAGTACTGGCATAAATGATGTCCTCTGCATTCCCAGCATTTCACTGGCTGCTTCATCTTTACCTGCTCACTTTCCTTTGAGTCTTCATACCTGGATTGCTTCTTAACGGATCACTTGGATGAATGTCCCATCATTCATCCACCTTCCTTTCCTTTGTCGATTTCTCCCAGAAGTCTTTTCACCTCCCTTTGCAAACCAATAGAGTCTTGAAAAATCTGGTGGTTCATTTCATTCTACCTTTTCTGTATCTTGAGCATCTCTCCAAGATTCTCTTGGGTCCTGGCAATTGTTTGAAGGAAACTTCTAGCCAATTCCAGCAAATTTTGATCTGCTGCCATGATCAATGTGCACCACCAGATTTCACATTTCTCACCTGTGAAATGCATCATTGAAATTATATTAGACCAAACATAATATAGGCATTAATATCAGTCATTTAATTGCCCAATTGGCATGACAGTCCAAGCCTCATCAAGGAGACTTTCATATTTTCCATGCCTTCCCAATAGGCACATGAGCTCATTCATGTCCATTCTTGGGCAAGGAATTAACCATTCCAGCATTCATAATTTTACTTTAAGCAACTATACACATTCTATTTCCTTCATACATGCACTCAACAATCTTTTGTTTTCACAATGCATAAATATATATATATATATAATAAAAAGGAAAGAGAGAGCAGCAAGATTTTTTCCCCTCTTTGTTTTGTTCCGTCGTAGAATTCCACACCATCGTTGTGGCTTTTCATGCTCTCAGCCTCTTTCACTTCACCGTGAATGCTGGACCAATCCCTCTTGGTCATGACACTTAGTGTCTCCGGTCTATTTCAGACCTCTCAACCATGGAGCCTCCCCACATGATTGGTCTCGGCTGCTAGGACCTTCACAATCTTGCTAGCACCTTTTTCACTACCACTCATTCTAAGCTCTTCAGGACAGTCACATGTCCACATGCACCCCTAGGATGCTCTCATAGTCCTCGCTCCCAGCGATACCTATATTCAAACATTGAATAGATTCACATGTTTAGTTTATTCTCATTGGTTTTATCTCTAGAATAAGATCTTAAAACATCATAACCAAATCATATACACATGTATATTCATAAGCAAAATATTTCAAAATAATCCAATAGGATCCTGCTTTGATTTACAAGCCTTGGGATCACTTATGGACTTGGATGTTAGGTCAGCACACAAGCTGCTTCACAACATTCTTTTATATATATATCAGGCACAGTCAAGCCAACCCTTGTTGGGTTTATCAAACCATCAACAAATCACATGTACTTATATCGGCAATATATATATATATATATATATCAGGCACAGTCAAGCCAACCCTCATTTGGTTTATCAAACCGTCAACAAATCACCTATACTTATATCAACAACCAATCATCAGCCAAGCCAACCGTCATTGGGTTTATCAGGCCATCAACAACAACACATGCCTTTATATCAACCATAACAACCATTTTGCCATATCACCCAAGAGACCACATTGTAAACTACATTTGCTTATCCTGACAACACAAGCAATATAAGCATATTCGTTAGCGTTATTGCTCTAAAATTGTAACCATATTTCACACCATTCATTATCAAGTATTGAGACACTAGGAGTGCATCCACTCCCTAGGGTATAATCAATATTGAAAATCCTTTCATGATCCGACATCAAAAAAGTGTGCACCCTTGTCCGGTGTGTATCATGTAGGCCCTATTCATACTCACGCAATCGGTCCTAATGGAAATAAGATCAAAACATGTTCTGCATATGGAATTTTAACAATCTAACATGCATATTCTTAGCTAGGGTCGCATAAAACTTTTCCATTTGCTATAGTAGTATCGCTTTGTTAAGGAGGAATGGAGGCTCCCTTCTCTGAGTTGACAGTCCCTCAGTTTGCCATCCCAATTCCTCTTTACTTTTTGTATCCACACATGTCTTACCAACATAATCCATACCATTTCACTCATGTTGCTTACCAAACATGTAGTGTAGATGAGACATTTCCCAAAATGTCCAATGGAGTTTCACCCGTAACCCATTTCCAAGATAAGGGAAAACCTTCCCACGAAGTTTGGCTCCTGCAAGCCATCACACATGATCTCCCTGCAGTGTGTACCCCTGGCACATTCATCAAATAGCCAAACAGTCAATCATTACCAAATAACACAATCCAAATTTGATTGTTCCATAACCAAGCAATGATATTAGCAATTAAATTCAATGAGAATTTACGACTCTGTTTACTACAGAAATTGATTTTCTTGGCAATGAGGTGATCCTCATTTTTGGATCTCTTGTAAGCAGCACCACTATGCCCATTATAATTTCATGCTTACTGGCATAATATGAATACTCACTTACAATGCGTCTTCCTGACACAATCTTATGCAAGCCAATAGTGATTAGTAGTTGTCAGCAATTTCTTAAATCCAAAATTCACAAAATTAAATTTACAATTCATTATGCATACAAACTATTATCACAGCCATGAGACTCTTCTCATGAGGTTTGGCCCTTTCACATGGTAGATTCTGGCCTTTGTCATGGTCTTACTCTCGTTGCCATGCTCCAAACAATCTACCTGAAAACTGAACTTCAATCAACCAAACAATTGGTAAGTCTTGATGCATATAACCTTTTCATTGTTGCAACAATTATTGACGCATTTTCAGAACTTATAAAATTCTAGTACTTCCAACTGTTAATCGCAGCAATATTACCAAAACTCATTTACTTCACGCAATCATTATCATACTTTAAATTACAGGGTACAATCACACCATTCATGTAATTTAAATGAAATGTTTATATACTCCTTACTTCACAAGCGTATCATTTGTACCACCTTGCTCTTCGATAGAGCATTTCCAGCAGCCAATGGATCATGACTACCTTCTTCATGCACTTACTATCCTGCTTCATAACAACCTTTGAAATGGTTCCAGAATTGTCATCAATCCATCATTTCAGCCATTAGATATTCATAATATCACATGCACTATCCCAAGGCATTCATGCAATGCATCACAACTTTTTCATCAGTTACTCACACCCTTCATATGCATCCATTCAATGCATAACTATAACATTTATAAAATATTTTAATGCATACCCACTCAATGCTACCTTGCATCGATTCAGGACTACTATGCATTCACACATATCATGCATGGCCTAACCATGACTTCTTCATATAGGATGCATGACTATAATCAAGATCATCAGTACTTACTTTCCTTAGGCTACTAAGCTATATACAGGCATGACACATTTCTATATGAATGTAGTATAGCATTCAAATATCCATATGGTACGAGGTCTCTTACCTTTACCACTCCATGGAATTTGTCATAATCAAACTCTTACCTTCATGGGTCCTACTTACACGCTTGGCATGACCAATTTGGTTGGTCCTTTGCAGGAGATTGCAGAATTTGCTCACCAACTTTTGATTATGGACTTGTTGCCTCATCCCTTTCTCTAGAGGGTTGCTAGTCACATTTGTCAACATCAGCAACATATTCAGCCAGGTCCATGTTGTTGTTGGTTTTTCCACTAATGCGAACACCAATGCAATAACTATCATTAGTGGTTCATTATAAATGTATAATCCTCAATATCCTATGTATGCAAAGCATATCCTTATACATTTCAGGTATAAAACTTAGGAAATGTAGTTATAATCAGCAAGATGGGTTTTAAGGAAACTTCCCTTTTCAAGTCCCACATCCTCGCATGGAACTCCTCCTCCACACAACAGCTGGTTTGACTTCATATTCCTGCTACCTCTAGGCATGCATTTCTCGGATTTGTCCATATTGACAGCAGCACATTTATCTTTCAAGCATTCACTAGCACTTTGCTGCTCCATACTCAGATTCGGGTGATTCTCCCTTATTCCCTGTTGGTTAAGCTTTCCAATGCCTATCCACATGCTTCATTCTGACCTCGGGTGTGAAAATCACACCACTTCAACTATATTTTGGTCAGGAATGTTAACTTTAGTCACCTAGGGTTTTCTTCCTTTTTAGTCTTGAAACTGCTGAAAACCCCAATGAGAAATTCACTGCAAAACCCACTGGAACACTAGCTGGAATTTGCTGAAATTTCCACTGCAAACAGTTGAAAGCTGCTTGAAAAATCCACTTGAAAACCCAATTTTTCTTTCTCCGTATCGAGTCTCATCCCATCTACAACTCCGACACTTCGCTGATCTAAGCAACAAATTTCTTTGGCGCTCATCAGTGGCCCTAACAACAATAATTTCTCACTATATCGATGGCTTCCTCAGCTAAAGTTTTTCCATTGTATCAGCGATCCGAACCACAATCCTTCGGGCGGATAGTTCTTTAGGTAGTCGCAACTGCGGCCAACAAACCGACTGTGGTTTCTGCAGACAACCTGTCGGTGGTTCGTCAATTAATTTTCAGTGATCCAAACCACTAGTCTCCCCGCCACACCGACGATTCAAAGAATAATTTTCTCTGCAGTGTCGACGACCGAGGCACTATCCATTGGGTGGATAGCTCCTTAGGCATCTGCAACGGTGGAAATAAAATTCACTATGGTTCCCGCGGACCGTAACTCTGTCGG
Organism: Pseudotsuga menziesii; assembly: GCA_001517045.1. NCBI lineage: Eukaryota > Viridiplantae > Streptophyta > Pinopsida > Pinales > Pinaceae > Pseudotsuga > Pseudotsuga menziesii. Next base: position 18,012 of record LPNX010338135.1, on the reverse strand, counting down.
ATGTCAGAACGACTAACAGCTGCAATCTTTCAATCGGCGGTCGAAAACACTAATGACTGTGGTGTTGAGTGGTTAGTCTTCTAGGTGGGCACAATGGCGGACTCCCAATCGACTAACTTCTTCGAAGTCTTTCATCAGTGGTCTGATCCCTTATCCTTCTCCACCGTATCAGTGATTTAACCCTCAAACACATCGCCATTGGCAGTTGGAGCATTTGTCCGTCGAAAGCTTAATGCTCTAGACTTCCGCAATGGCAACGCGTGAATCATCAACTTCTTCCAACGTCCATTGGTGACCAATACCACTATCATTTTTCGATGGCCGATGATTTTGTTCCTCAAAAAAATTTTGAATTTTCTTCGTATATCAGCTTTTTCTTCAACTATTCATTGACGACAGCATAGACTAACCTTTTGCATCGGCGACCGAGTGCCCTACACATCAGACGGTTAGTCATCAAGCTTTCCGCAATGGCAGACATTCGACCAACAACTTTACCCAACGTAGCTCATCGGTGAATGAATCATCTGAGCATCGGTGATGTGATCAACTAACCATCGTCGATGGCCAATGATTCTAGGACTTAGAAAAAATTTTGAATTTTTATCTCTCTCCCTTTTCAAACTTCATCGGCTCAACCATCCTTTATCCTTTTCCGATTCATTTCTTATTCGTTGGCGAACACTTCCTCTATCCTTCATCAGTCAAACAACTATTTTTCGCCGCCCCCCCAAAGCTACTGTTTACTAACACCCCGAAATCGGTGACTAGAAGGACTAGTGTGTCGGCGAGATAGTTGACTAAGCAGCTATAACGACAGCTCGTCAACTTCGCTCCTTTTTCGATCGGCGGCCCAATCCACTAATGATTTCCGATTGGTGAACCAGTCCACTAGCATTTCCTAATGTTTTCTTCACTTAGTCAAATTTTTGTGAATTTTCCCTTTTTGCCTTCCACTGTGTCGGCTGTCAGAGCAACTATCCGTAGGGCGGATAGTCCATTACACAGCCTCAACAGCAAACACATCATTAGCTACATCTTGCCGATGTTCATCGACGATGAATACTGCTAAAATGCTATGATGGCCGATGAAGTCAATACCTAGAAAAAATTTGGAACTTGTGCGGCATCGACGGTCGGAGGCTCTACCCGTTGGAGGCATAGTGGTCTAGCCATCCGCAACAGCGGTGCTCAATCGGCTAAGCATCGGTGATCCATCTGTCTAATTTTGTCGATGTGCCGACGGCCAAACACTTAGAAAATTTTCTGAATTTCCCTCTCTGTCTTCTGCCGCTTTGGTCGTCGGATCAACTATCCATCGGATGGCCTTCCCACTAAGTGCTCCACTGCATCGGAAGAAATTGTCACTAAGTTTTTCGATGGGCCGATGATCTTGGCACTTAGAAAAATTTATGAATTTTCCTCCCACAATTTTCTGATTGCTACTGGGAAGAAGGCAACCTACCTCTACTATCTAACCTTTCATGGCCCATTCAATTCCATACTACATCGTTTAGCTCTGATGCCACACTGTAACGTCCCCGACCCTCTGACTAGCGAAGAGGACGCTACTAACACCAAACATTCAAGTAAACAACCCCATGAACATGAACAGGCATATAATGCTGAAATAAAAAACTTAAACATAATACATACCAAGATGCATAACGCTTCATATACATAGTAGAAGAAAACATACATTCATTCAAGCATGCCATATGTTCATCATATTCATTAATCAGTAAATATAATTGCAGAGGTAAAATGGACATGAATACTCATCTGATAAGAACTCGTCCCGGCTGCGTCGCTGCAACGTTCCACCCAATCATAGGCCATCGTGCTCATCAATCTCTAAACAACACTGCCACCCCCGAGCTAGGCATGATTCCTCAAGGAATAAGGGTCAAAGCAGGCTTACACATAGCCAAGGTACACCAATCAGCTAATCCCATAGAGTAGGGTTTATCAGGCTGTCAAGGAGCTAGGAAAGGCTAAATGCTAAGTTGATGACCTCAAACACCAGTTTTCTCAAGCATACAAGCCTCTAATCCTACTCTCAACAGTCCGAATACCAACCACTGCATACCAAAACAAAACAAACAATTCACAACTCTGTGAAGAAGATGAAGCCAACAGGGTGACAACCCCAAACCAAAGGGTGAAACACAGTTCAGTTCAAACAATGCTTCAGAGTTGTTGTTGGCCCTAGCATGGCCAAAAAAACTCAGCAACAGTCCCAATAACCTCAGCAACTAAGAAGCAACCCAAAACCAGGGGAAGACAACCGCCCAAAATCACAAATAAACGAAGGCGACAACTACACAGTCTGCAATTGGAAAGACGCCACACCCCCAACATGGACAGGGGAAAACTCAACCAACAAATGTGAAAATCAACAGCCTACCAACATCCTCGAGCTCACAGAACACACCATCCCCAATGTAATTGCTGGAGAACTTACACAGGCAGAAAAAGGGGAAGAACAGACTCTCAACCTGTACACAAGGGAAAGAGACACATCCAAAGCAAAAAGTGGAAGAAAACACATAAGGACCCCACAGCATGGGTCATGAAGAATAACAGACCGCTCCACAATCCAGACACACCAGCAATGTTGACAACATTAGTCTCTTCTCAATGATGAAGCCATGGCACATTACACAGTCGACCATGGGAAAAGCCAGAACCCCAACATTGACAGGGAGAAAAAATCTGTGCAGACCACAATACCATGAGGTAACACATATACACACAGTCCAGTAATAGAACTGGTTCAGACTCTCTGCGTGACGGAGGAAAACAGAGTGACTCATTGTGGAAGGAAATAGATCCACTGACCAATGATCGACGAAAGAAGAGAGATCCCCTTCCTGAGTGAGATGGTCTTGAAAAAACCCCCATTGACAATCGATGTGAGAGAGGAAGGGAGAAACAGCTCGCATGAGGAAAACTGAACCGTCGGCGCTGGAGGGAGTGCAGTCATCCCCCGAATGGGATCATGGGTGTAGTGGTATGTCCCTCTGCGAATAGGTGCCCCCCCAACTAACAATAGGACAACCAAGGGTGGTGTTGACACATGGCTAACTGCCAATGGCCCCCACGGTTTAGACGACCCCCCCTTATCCTTTGTAATCATGCCCTTTTCATTTAACGTTGCACTGTCATAGCTGGTTGTAGGTTTAATTAAATTGATGTGCATTTTTACATGATGCCAAAGCTATAATGTGCCAGATAGCATGATCTACCATCCACAACGATCCCCATTGCTGAAACATAACACAACTTAATCGATGGCAGGGCTTTTGCCTTGAGCTCCACACCGCGATTAATTACAAAATATATACATCATGTACTTTTTAATGCATCTAGGTCAAAACCAACGGTATTATAAATGCTTTTCTAGTAGTCATTGCCATATTTTTACTTTCAACCTTTCTTTCCATCATGAAAGCATTCTATATGGATGATGGTTCCAAGACACACACCCCACGTGAAATGTTATCTTTCAGGTTCCAATAAAGAGATCTAACAAATTATTTTCTGAAATATTCTTCACTCAAAGACTTAGCTATTGAGATTGCTTGATGTGCTCTGTAACTGAACCTTTTTGCTTATGATTTACCAACTCACTGAAGAAGGTGTTTCTAAATTTATTTCCCCATAATGTGCAATCAATTCTTCTGTGAATATATACCAAGAGATAATAGATTCCTTTTTACAGTCACAAATCCATTGGTACCATACAATTTGATCAGGTTCTAACACTAGTGGAAAATGAGAGATTAGTGACCAAAAACATGACCAAAATCCTCATATCAATGACCACTTTTGGTTTGGCGATCGCTGGTGGCTAATTTACGGTCTTTTATTACGCAACCAAAATTGGTCATTTTTATTTTGGTCATTTATAGCTTGTCAGTTGGTCATTAATTTGGTCATATATTTGGTCATTAATTTGGTCATATTTGAATCGATGACCAAATATATGACCACATTTATGACCAAATTAATGACCACATGGCAAACTAGAATATGACCAAATTTGGTCGCGTATTGAAAGACCGCAAATTAGCCACCAAAACTGCTTTTTGGTCATTGATATGCGAATTTTGGTCGTTTTTTTGGTCATTTATATCTCATTGTTTGGTCACGTGTCTCTCAATTTTTTGTTATTTTATATATGAATTTTGGTCATTAATCTCATTTATTGGTCACTAATTTAGTCATTTTTAGTGGTTTTATGTGTGGTTATAACATTTTAGTAGTTTTAATGGTGTCCATTATTAATCAATATAAATTTTTAATATGGTATTATGTTTAAATTAAAAAGAGAATCATACATTATTTATCATCATCTAATACACATTTGAATTATGCAAATATAAAGTGCAACCATATAAGTTTTAAACCGCACAAATTATATTATATGAAATGTCAAGTATTACAATAAATGAGTTTTCTCAAAAACTATCTCCATATAACTTTACATGAAAATCATCTAGTACACCGATGACTTTTAAAAATATTACATTAGCTAAACCATCCCACTTGTACTTTGTTGCTAAGCCATACTTGGATCCCGCGACAGCTTCCAAATCATACTTAGCAACTTAAAACCCTCAGCAACAGGCTCTTCATACTCAATGGAAAAGCATCAGCAACAGAATATTCATACTCAATTGCCCACTTTTTCAGCTTTCTATCTGCGCACGTGCTTTTGTATCTGCACTGCACATGCTTCTGAGCTTTCTGAGCTTTAGATCTATGCACGTGCTTCTGTATCCACATTGCAGCAACCTCCCTCTTCATCTTTTTACAAAGCTTGTGAGTAAGGTTACCTGCAAACAACATATTTTAAGCAATAAATTGTGTAGCTCAGTAAAAATAAAAAAAAATAACTAAAAAATGTACATAATAATTTCACAAGATTTAACATGGAAAAAAGAAACAATTCCAACAAACACTTATATATGTGCTTATTATAACAAATACAAAAACACTTCTGATACCTCTGCTTCTTAGCTTTCTGAGCTTTATATCTGCGCACATGCTTCTGTATCCACATTGCAGTAACATCCCTCTTCATGTTTTTACAAAGCTTGCGAGTAAGGTTACCTACAAACAACACATGTTAAGCAATAAATTGTGTTGCTCGGTAAAAATAAAAACAAATAACTGAAAAATGTATATAGTAATTTCACAAGATTTAACATGGCAAAAACAAACAATTCCAACAAACAGTTATATATGTGCTTATTATAAAAAATACAAAAACACTTCTAATACCTTTGAAGGAAGTCCAACTCCATTGTATTGCCTAGTAGCTCTTTCATGGATATGATGGCTTCCGTAAAAGTTCAATACTTAACAACCTGATTGGGTTTTTACAAATATTCTAAGACATTACTAGTAGTTTTCATCTCCCTAAAATTTACTAGGAACCTTTATTTTAGTAAAAATGCATCTGGTTACATACAATGGGATGCATAATTATTTATCTCAAGAAAATGTTTTCAGAGCTACAATCATCTCTTGGCTGTTGAATTCTTCTTTATCATCACTTACAATAACTGTCACTATATTTGGACTTTGTGAAGGGAAAACATCTTCTCTTCTATAGCTAGAAGGACTCCTCCCCATCTTTTCACTTCCATCATAGACAATCCCTCTCAATATCAGTGTCTTATGCATTCCTCCAATCATCTCTTCATAGATTGTACCTCCTTTTTCCACAGAAACACATACATATTGGCTATATCCAAGCCCCATCGAACATACAGGTACGTGCAAATCACCAAATCTAACTTTTAGTAATACAGATCTCTCTCAACAAGAATTTATTGCATGGGCTCTGTTTGAGCTAGAAGTGCTTAAGATGTAGTCAATATGAAGCATATGAGAGCCTTTCTCTATCAATTCAGGGTAGAACTGTTGATCCCAAGGACTAAATAATGAATTGGTAACATAAAGGCACTTTCCATCCAAACTTAATTGGATCATTTGTGGCCCTTCCCTCAATCATTTAGCCTGTAAATATATATTCAAACAATATTTTATGTATTTTCAAGTGTATGAGCAATGTTTCTTTGATTGAAATCAATTTATTGCCCAACATATAAGTACAAAATCCCTAGCTAAATCCACCATTTATTCTAGAGAATCACATTGCCACAATTTGATTTTTTATGATTTTTATAGTCAACTCTATAAAAGACCTAATTTGCATCAATAACCCTATATTTTGAATGTGTATCACAATTTTGTGTTGGTTTTGCAATGCTGATTGGTGGTTTCACAACTTTGTTTGTGCAAATTAGGGTTTCTCTTGGGCATTAGGTTTTATTAGATCCTAAAGCATGAGCTTTATTAGTTGTGATGCCTATGGACACGTCACGGAACATAAGATAAAAAATCAAAACTTGAGGTATGAAAATGCTTAAAAAATTACTTACCAAAAAGAATCACAACTATCTCCAATTCTCTCTCTGGATACCTTGGGAAAAAAACGTTATTCATCAAATAGGTTGTGCATCATGCAAGCAAAGATTTATTTTTCCCTACAAAATTAACCAATCCAGAAGGAATATTAGTCTTCAAGTAGAATCACATGTCCAAATAGATTATAAATCAAACAAATCCATGTGAATTCTAGTAGATAATACTTAAAAGTAGGAAGCAAACTGAGAAACAGGTTTAGTAACTAGTAAACTAATTAAAGAAGAAATGTTCTTGTTTTCAAAACAGTTAATAGTAAATAGCTCAGCAAAGCAGGGAAAATCCTGCATGTTTACCAAATTATAGCTTAAGTACATCCTACATGTTTACCACATTGTAGGGCATGTGACAATCATTGTTAGAAGAGGATCAAAAGAGGATAAAATAGAACATATCACACTAGAAAACCTCTAATGTCCAGAGACAATTTAATCAAGAAAACCTTTATAGCTGAGAACACTATTAGCTTTATTTATAGGTTAGGAAGCAAGATACCTCTTCTCAGATGACTTCTTTAAATGTTCAAGCTTTTGTATTACATCATCCATTGTTAACTGTCCAATATATGTATGTTGAAAATAAGATTTTTCTTGTTCCTCAATATCAGTTACAAAGGCCTCAGATGATGATTGTTCCGAAGCCCCAACACTCAATAAGCGTGGATTAACATGGACAGTTGCAAAATGCAATCGTTTCATTTCCTCAGCAATATCTCGAGATGCTAATTGGCCCACGTTGGCTTGAAGCACCTGAATAACCCAATACTTAGAGTGAAACAAGATACCATAATTCATGTTGAAAGTTGAAACATGTCCATAAATCATAAAAAAATAACTCACTTTGAAGAGTATTGCAATTGTCTCCAAAGAAATACTGATAATTGATCGAGAACGTTGGACGGGATTTCCTAACGAGTCATTCGATGCTTCAAATAAAGTTCTTTCACTCAGAAATTTCATAAGGATATCAACAATTTCAACCATTTCTTTACCATGAGAAGGAATAACCTGTAAAATGCATAAATTTGGAACAATGGCATCTTAGGATATGCCGTCTCACCAAGCAAATTAACTTTGAAAAAAAAACAGAGTAAACCACTTCACTAAATATAAATTACTTTCATAAGGAATCATTTCAATGCTACCTTTTGCATCATTTCCATACAATCTACTTGTTTTTTCAAGTCCGTACTTAAGAGTCTTGTATGCAAATATTCTCTAAAATACCTCATAATATCGTTCTGCAATGAAAAACATCATCAGATGCCACAAAACATAAAAATAAGAGACTATATCAACTACTAGAACAACGTTTAATCATTAAAAACCTCAATTTCTTGAATTCGCTCCGGACATGGCTCTTCAAATTTGTGTTTACGTGGAACTAATATTTCTTGGCCTTCCTATACGTATTACACATTTGCATGGAACATTAATATGGTCATTTCCTTGACATATTTACAAAATCAGAGGACTAAAACATCATATTTTCTAAAAGCTAACCTTGTTTGAATCCTTCGGATTAAACAAAACTTGTCCTTGAACTGCAAGATCCTAGGCAGCTACAGCAGCTGCCTATTTTGTAACTTTCGGTTGACTACCTCTCTGTATAAAAAGTAACCAATAAAAACCACATCAAATATAGTATAGTTTATGCTCCATAAGTACTTAAACTTTGCAACATTAACATACATGGCCTATAGTTCTTGTGCCAACAACTAATCTGTTCAAGTGTAACACTCATGACTTGTTACAATAATAATTTTTCATCATTAGGTTATAGTTGCATCAAGATCACACAATATATGAAAACTACAACTTCGGGCAGGAATTTGTGGTTCTCTTTGATGTTGGGGTATATGATTCTGCTAAGGAGGTGGCAATAGTGCTTGTTGTTGGGGGGGTTGTTGCCACTTCTGCTGAGGTTTTACCAGGGCTAGTGATGAGTGGACCACTAGGTTTGTTGGGTTTTTTTATCTGGAAAGAAAGGTGGCTGTTGGCCTTAAGGGTTTGGATATTGTCACGGCTGTGGAGTTGGGAATTTCTTTCTATAAGGTGGAGGAGTGGGATAACACCAATTTGTAGGACTTAATTGATTACCCCAAGTATAATATATATATTTAGGGTGTTCGTAAGGCATACCTTGAGGTAATTGGCGAGGTGGTCATTGCCTTATTTGGTTTATGAAGAAAACAACTAGTTCTGTATTCTATGTTAGCTCTGTATTCTCTGTAGTCCCTTCATATAAGGCTTTTAACCTAGCTCTCAGCATTAATTTGTGCCATGAATATCCTTGCAATTGCATACACAGATCCTAGATAGTCGACTCAAACAACCACATCACATGAAAGAGACACTTCTATCAAATCCTAAATCAAAACATTTTTGTAACATGTTGATTCTGAGGGAACATGCCTACATGTGCCATCAAAGAATTGTCATTTGATCCTTCCTTCAACTGTGATTCATCCTCCTTTAAATACCTTAGAACCACTTGAATTTATAGAGAAACGTATCACAAAAGTAAACAGAATAAAAAATCATTATATACTATCAATAACAATCTAGCAAACACATAACACTACATGCATAGACACTATTAATACCGAAAGAATATTAAATTTTGCTATCAAATATTAGAACATACTACAAGCATTCCAATCTAATAAGTTCTATGGCTATTGTCTAAAGGAGCCATTTATTCTAAGACCAAGGTTAAAATAGCCTCCCTTGGGGTAGCTAAATCTGCAATTAAACAGTTTTTGCCTTGGTGAATCTTTTTGTTGAGTTATTTAATAATAGATACAAAGAACGCGAAATAAAATGGAAAAGCATAAAACATTTGGATATTCAGATCTTATATGATGGAGTATCTGCCGTACTTGAAATTCCAATCAAAGAATGTAAGATGAGGGAAGTAGATGAATATGAAGGTGTGAACAG